>CABHPP010129114.1:0-20923 GCA_902168425.1 Peromyscus attwateri | reverse complement strand
GAACAAATATTAATTTTGAAAAAATATCTTTAATTATAGGTTCTGTTTATATATCTGCTTATTTTTTAGGTCTTTAACTGTAACAGTAGCTCTTAAGTTCCTAACACAATCTTTGTTTTAAATTTAGGTATCTGTAAGTATATTCATGTAACTTGAATTGTGTTAAATAATAGGATGTTTCTGTTGCCATTTATTTTTAGAGTTTCTGTAGCATCCCACTGTTTGAAGTAATATAGTACTAAAATAACTTCATTTCTTAAAATATCAAGCATATTTGTAGATATTTTAAGTTAGTGATTAACTATGCTTCAAAGCAGGAAAATATGCAGGTAATATTTCAAACCACAGTGCATCATGATAATGGAAAGAAGTCTTGGGCAGAAGTGACATATTCTGCTAATGTTGACATGTCTTCTCTGGGTCATAGTGGCTGTCCGTTTAGACTCCAGCTCTGAAAAGGCAGAATAATGAGTTTGAGCTCTCTGCCTTTCCAAAGTTGGGACACTGAGCACTGTAGAGAAGCACTCTTTTGTTTTATGAGTTCTCCTGTGTCTATCACCTAGAAAGTTGAAATGTAGATTCTCTCCTTTAATGAATGGGAACCTAATGATTAACCACTTCAATGAGTGACAAGGACTGGGTTATATTTATTTATATGGTCATTCAGACTGGACATGTTTTTGAGGATTGCCAGCATAGGCAGTAAGTTTGGGGGCTTTTGGAGTCAACATAGATCAAAACTTGACTTTTTTTTTCATGCTCCCTGGTATAAAGCATTGTAGCCAGAAGTTTTCCTGTATCTTGCCCAGCCTGAAGCAGCTTATAAAATAATCACTCCGAGGCTTAATGTCAATTACAAACTGTTTGATCTATGGCTCAGGCTTATTGTTAGCTACCTCTGACATTTTAAATTAACCCATTTCTATTAATCTATATTTTGCCACATGGCTGTGGCATTACCGGTCTGCTGGCATCTTGCTCCTTGGGCAGCTGGATGGCACTTCTCCCCTGACTCTGCCTTTATTATTCTTGTCTCTCTGCTTGGATTTCCTGCCTGGCTGTAACCTGTCATGTCATAAGCCAAGGCAGCTTCTTTATTAACCAATGGTAGCAACATATATTCACAGCATACAGAAAGACCATCCCACAGAAAAGCATATGTGCAGTCGGTGGTACAACAGGAGATGTATACATGGCATTCCTCTTGGACAGTTCTGTAGCTTACAATTGTTGCTATCAGTGATCAGAATTGCAGGTTGGCAACTGTAAATCTGAGAGTTATATTCTAATAACAAGGAAAAAAAAACACCACCACGAATCTAGTGTTATAAATGCATGGAGTTCTCTCCCATGTGCCATTTACTATGACAACAGCAAAAATAAGCTTTAGAACTGTATGTAGTCTTGCTTGCTACATACTCCTATTATTCCTGATTCATTAAATACATTTGTGGATATAATCAAACTTGTTAAAGCTCATATGCTCAAGGGCTAGAAAAGTGCTTCAGAAGAAATGTGAACAATCCAAGGGCAATTGCCAGCAAGTTATTATTGGTATTTTTCAGCATAATGCAGTCCCTGCTCGACTCGGCACCCCGTTCTGAACATTTCATGTCTGTAGGCATATGCAAATACAAATTCCTAATAGAGTTCTGATTATGTAAGCACTTGAGCTATATTTGCTTGTGAAAATATTCACATTAGGTGCCTTGTGAAAAACCATTTATTTTGAGGGTCAAGGTTGTATTTGGAGAGTTGATAATTTGAACCAGGAGTGGCCACTGCTGCTTAGTATGCGTGGACCTAGAACATCTGCCCTCTCTTTTTTGTTATTAAAAGAGGGAACGTTTTCAATATATAGGATTAAAGACTTTTCCACTTTCTGTAATTTCCTATTTGGTTAATTCAGTTGATGTTGGTGCTGAACACTTCAATAATAGAATACCACACAACTAGGAACATCACATCAACTACAATATCAAAGTAAGAACTGCAGTCAGGTTCTTGCCACTATGTGCTGTCTCATTTTTTCTTGTTATGCCCCATCCCATTGCACACCATCTTGCCCCTGTAAACACACACACACACACACACACACACACACACACACACACACACACACACACACTACTCCACACAGAAATAAGCTGTTGAAATACTACTCATGCAATCCTGAAATGAAATGTCTAAGTTTTCCTTTGTCCATAATTAATTTTTTTTATCTCTTCAGGGAAATTAAGGATTTCATTTTAGTACATCTTAAAACTCTTCAACACTTGGGGTAACAGGTTAACTTATGGTAAAGGCTGCAGGTCTCTTAGGTGGAAATGAGCACATATATTCAGTAGCAATATATGAATGGTGAAAGAATATAAAAATGGGCTGTGATGTGATTTTAAATATGTTGTCAATAGGAAAATAATGGAAGTGATCTGAAGAGAGTATACTTAGATTTATGACATGCTTAGAATTATGTAGAGAAAATGGAGGAACACATTAAAAGACTCATATTCCTCATAGTTCCATTACATTTCTGAGAAAGGAGTTTTAGGATCTGGTTTATGATACAATAAACAATGAATAAAAAATTCTTTATTGCTATCCCAGGAACAATAACCCTTTTTTGTCTTTGTTTAGTGAAAGTGTGTATTGAAAATATTGCCATTATTTTAAAATGAGGGACCTTGATATTTTTCCACAAAACTATGATGCTTATTACATTCATAATGCCAATCTATGCTTATCTGTATGTGTATGAAATGAACCGATGAAGAATGAGTTATTTTACTTAGAATTGTACATACTTTCCAGCTATTTTCTAATTTTCATAATTAATGTTATTGACATTAATGTGGTTGTAGAGTAAATTCAGGGCCTCCTCCATGGTAGGCAAGTACACAGCACCATCAATTTACATCCCTAGCCCCTTTTTCTACTTTTTACTTTGAAATCACTCAAATTGCTCCTAGCTAGCCTCAAACTCCCAGGTAAACATTGAACTTGAGGACATCTCTGATAGGTAGGATTACAAGCCTGCACCAGTAGAAGTGGTCAAGAATTCAATGTTACTTTTACTACTTTAATTATATAGGATCAGATCACAGGTATATAATCCATAATAAATTTTGTATGCACAAAATTTGCATATGAAATATACAGGTGTGTTTTTAAAGAGATCTTTGTTGCAGCTTAAGTATTTATATTGTTTCTTTAGTCTTCTTTTACATTTGTTCTTAGTAAAAGTATAACATTTTATGTTCATTAGAGCCATCTTAAAATTAATTTTGAGACAATCAACATGTAAATATCTTATTTAGTTTCTCTAAATAAAAACTTGCGGCAGTAGCAAATTCACACAACCTTTAGTGTATTTTCAAATCCTGATTTTTATGGAAGGAGAGAGGATGAATTTTGTGTGGGCATTTTAGAGTACATATTAATGTGTTGGTTTATTTCTTTTTTTTGTTTGTTTGTTTTTTGTTTTTCAAGACAGGGTTTCTCTGTGTAGCTTTGCGCCTTTCCTGGAACTCACTTGGTAGCCCAGGCTGGCCTCGAACTCACAGAGATCCGCCTGCCTCTGCCTCCCGAGTGCTGGGATTAAAGGCGTGCACCGCCACCGCCCGGCTGTGTTGGTTTATTTCTTATGAAGTCCCAAGAGTCATCACACCAGACTAGAATCTATGCCTCAAGTACAGTCTTGGATGGAGCTATTAGTGAGTTTGCCAAGGACACATCTAACCATCATCATTTCAAAGTCAGGATCTGTTTCCATCTCCTTATCTCTGCTTGCAGAGCTGCTTAGCCATCAATAGTTCTTTCTCCTCAGTACTTTATAACCCCATTTATATTTTCAGTTTCTATTGTCTGCTGGAGTGGTAAGTCCTCTGGAAGACTTGGAATGTAACATTAAGGAGTTTCTACTTTTATTGTTGTTCATTTCTTTGTTGTCCCCCACCTCTGGCTGACAATGACATTTCACTTTTTGCATGTTATTTCATTCTCGGTTAGCTGAAGTTTGCAGTGGTGGGTGGCATTCACCTCCTTTATGAAGACAGTATGTGGAGGGAAGCTGATTATTCACCTGATGTAGAGGCAGTGAGGCTAATGTGTTAATTACAGGAAGAGCCATGCCCACCAGGGCTGAGGACGTGTGTGGCCCACGCAACTTCAGCTGCTAGACACGTTCTTTAGGCTGCCTTCCTGTGACTCATTGTTATCTTCCAGGTAACTTGGAATGTTTTGGAGGGAGGATATAGAAGAGAGAAAAAGTTAACTTTAGAAGCAAAGGTAAAATTCTTGCCCAAAGCCTCACAAGAAAAGTTGAAGTGACTTTTTGAGATGAATGATCTCAACTTTGAGCAAGCTTGGATGTCATTGGAGTGAAAGCTCTCTCCTGTCAGAGGTGAGTTTAGAGAGAAACAGAAAGTGTCCAGAGAGGGAGGTAGTACAGCACAGGGATTTAGATGCTGTATTTGAGTCAGGGTTTTATCTGTCAGTTGTTTGAGGATGGCAGCAATTACCTTCAGTTATAAAATAAACGAAGTGGTTACACTTGGGTTTTTAGCATTGTTATGAGTGTGGCGTTAGCTAGCTTTCACCTGAGTGACAGAACAGCTGGAAAAACAGAGCCAAGGAAGATGGACTTGTTTTCTTTTGTGGGTTCGGTGATATCAGCTCCTGGTTATTTGGCAGTGATGGCAAGGGCTTCTATGGTACCAAGGCAGAAACATCATGGTAGGAAGCCATGGCAGAGCAAATCTGATCACCTCATGGCAGCCAGGAGGTGAAGAAAGATGCCAGGTGAGTGATCTAGTGTGTCAAGGTATATACTGAAAGACCTCATGTCTTCCAATAGACTTCCCCTTCCATAGTACTCAGCTCTTCCCATTAGTCCATTCAGTTCTAAGTCCATCTGTGAATTAAACAATTGCTTAGGGCAGAGCTCAAAAGCTCCTTCTCTGAGCACTACACTGGGAACCATGCTTTCTATACATGAATCATCAGGTGATTGTGCACATTGACACTCACAATTATTAAAAAATTCTCAAACCCTGATGTATCATGGAACATGCTTTAGTGTATAAAATGTGAACAAAAAGTAAATATTCAAGGAAACTAATGGCACGTCAGATTTTCAAATTCAAATGTTATCTTTCCAGAACAATTATGTGAATTATAAGAAAGGCAGTCAAGTATTTATGATGGAGTTCATTATCATGTTCATTATCATGAGGAGATTTATTTTATGCCAGCCAAATTTATGTGTCAACTGAGTTAGGATATTGACTGTTGTATACAGCACGCAGAGTATTTTGGTCCCCTCTGTAATCATCATGTGCAATTCATTTCTGTCCATTTTATAGGATCAGGCATATAATGGTGATATTCTAAATTATTGTAGAGGTTGAACTTTGTGCTGTCTTTGCCTTTATAGAATTTTGTGGATCGTATCTATGATTTATTTCAAAATGAATCCTTGTTCAGGAACACAACATCCAATTAAAAAATTACTCCTAGGGGAAAATGCAAGCAGTTATATGATGTGATTATAAGGAATGCATTGTAGTATTCAGCAGAAATTACCTACATCAATTTTGTTTTACTTAAGAACTCTGCCTTTGAATTTCATCTTCTTTGTTCTAGTAGTTTAGAAGCTACTTTTAAAAAAGTCATTGTTGCTTTGTTTTAGTATCCCTGTCCATTCATCCACATTTTTTTAAAACTTCGCCTGGACTACCTTGAGGTTCATTAGATTTAATTATTAGCAATCAACAGTGTCAGCAGTGCTCTGTTCCTTCAGAGGGCTGTGTGGATGGCACCCGATGACTTTTCCGTGAGTCCTAGTCTTCCTGCTCTGAAGAATAAAATCTTTGTTTAAAAATGATCTCTGCTATCCAGACCTAAGTTCCCTCTTGTCTCTATATCACATCTCCATTTCCTCATTTCATTACATAAAGGACACGGGATGTAGAAAGGGCATATGTAAGAGCTCCACAATTGATTAAGGATTTTAAAAAGTAATTCTTAAGAGAAAATGTCAAATGGGTTTGGAGTGCTGCCCAGTCACCACTCCGTGTCCACATTCACATGGTATCTATCTTGCTCTCCTTGCCTCCTCTGGAAACTCAGCTCCATTTCTGTTTCTGGAACTAGGCCAGCCCACATTTAAAACAGTCAGCCCCGAGTCCAATTCTTACCTAACAGATCTGAGCAAATATGTTTCCCAGTCCCATTAACCAGGCCCTTGTGAGAGCCTGTCTGCTCATTTTCTCACCCTGTACCTGTAACTCGCTTTCTATTTTTGTTTAAATTTGAGTCCTGGCTTCAGTTCATCACTCCAAACAATTTTATTCTTTACTCTCTTGGACACCTGCTTAAGCTGTCAGTCTTTTTTTTTTTTTCAATGTAGAGTGTTTTTATTCTATTCTATGTTTAGAATGTCTTCCATAGCACATATAGCATATGTAGTTTACCTTAATTTTTTATATCACTTTCACCCTTTACCATTTGCTGAGAGCTCTGCCTCGTCCCCACCATTGTCAGTTGTGAAGTTGTAAAATCCAGGGCAATGTTCAGATAACCAGATATGACAAACTAACAAACAAACAAACAAAAAACCAAAGCTAGACTCAGATGATCTGGCTACTCTCAGTAAGAGTCAGAGACAATGAGCTGAGCAGTAAAAGACAACTTTCAGTCTCGGGTGACATACAAGATTGAACTTATCCCCATATAATTTAAAGAGGTAGTTTACCAGATTACAACTGAGAACATAAGCTTTGCTATCATCATGCATTCTATCAGGTTAATTTCTCTCACACAGTGGAAAACAAAATAAAACTACAGTTTTCCCTAGAGCTGCCAAAAATACATTCATAGTCCTTATCCGCATATGCAAAATTCTGTGTGATGTGTATCTATTCCTTTCTATCTCCACCTACTTCATTATCCTTCTCATATCCTGATCTTTACAGAACAAGATTCCTGCATTGTATCTAAAATTATCCACAAGAGCTACCTTGGAGCTTTTGTTAGTTCTGTTGCCTGCTGTTGAAGTTTCCCCCATCTTCCCTATCAGAATGCTATCTAGTTCTCAAGGAAGATTTCAAAGGCCACTTTTTCTATGATTCATTTCCTCTTCCCCTCAAGTAGATGTGAACTTGCTCTCGACTGAATTCACACAGTGACGTGTTTGGCATCTCTTAGTGAGTCTATTCTTGAATTTATTGGAATAAAGTACAATTCATTTGAATTAATTAAAGGGGTTCAAAATATTCTTAAATGCTTTAAATGTTAAGATGCAGTTTGGTGAGGCTAAGGAAATACGTGTAGGTGAGTGTCTGTTGCTAGCTGGTCTTTCATTCCCAGGGAAGAGCTGATAAAATCAACTTCGGTGACATGTGCTGATCAAGATCCTTAAAAGTTTAATGATCATTGACAATACTTCTGGGTCCTGTGGTTGGCTGGTAAGTGGAGAATGGTAGAAATCTTAGGAACCTTTCCTTTGATGAGTATTCTAGTTTCAATTGATCAAGAAATACTACTTGGGAAGAGCCTTGCGGTGGCTGGGGTTCCCCTGCTTTCTTATTTCTGGAACCCAGTTGCTTGTAAAGCATCTCCTTCCGCTCCACATTGACTTAGTCATCCACAGAGGAGAGCTTTGATTCTAATCATATTTTTATACCTCTGCTCTGAAGGAGTCTATGCAGCATGGAGAGACTGATTGCTAATCATACACCTTTCTGATTTATTTGACTTCCCAGGTGGTTAACTGTGGTAGGCTTCATTACTGTTGGTGATTGTCTTTGGTATCCACTGGGGGATGTTGTAATGGGTCACTTCATGTTCGGTTGTTTTCCCCATTTTTAAAAACCGGATTGAAGCTGTGATTGAAGTGATACTCTGAGTCAGAAAGGCTACCGTGGGTATTTTAGAAACTGTAGTTAAAGCATGATGATAAGGACCATGATGCCACAGTTCACTACAACTGTAGCAAAATCCCCGAGTAGAATTATGCAAATCACAGAGCTGAGTGCAGGAGATCATTCACTTTAAATTTGAGATTTTAACAGCTGTGTTCAAAGCTGTGTTTTATTCAATGGCTATTTGGGAATAGCCTATCGTGTGTTGTGCACTGGGCATTAAGAATATTCTAGTACAAACTATAGTCATGTTATCTTTAGCAGGACTGTTATGTTCTGCTCTAGTTATGAAGTAGTAAAGTTATAGCTTATGTAAACATCATAAAATCACTCCATTTCCCATAGAATAAAAATAAAAGAAGACCTTCTGAGTTTTCATGAATAATTAATAGAAGAATACCTATTATGATAGTTCTCCTCACTAAATGTCAAAGGAAACTACACTCAAGACTGGAATAAGGAACATGCTCATCATACTTGTAAAATATTGGGAATCTTCCTCATATCATTTCTCTGTTACCTGCCTTATATATCTGCCTTTCTATCTCATACTCTACCATCATGCATAAATTTTCATTACTGAGTGTGTGTGTGTGTGTGTGTGTGTGTGTGTGTGTGTGTGTGTGTTTCAAGCCATGGCAACTCAGACTTTTCTCTGAAATTGCTTACAGTCTTCAGGGGATAGACACATTCAATTATCATTTATGAATTTAATTAGTTTCTACCGTGCTTTTCTTCATGGCATCTAGCTGCGATCACTGGCAGCCAGCTAGTAATGTGCACAGCTAAATACCATAAAAATTTAAAATGAACCTTCTTTTATGCACTGCTATTCTCTATCTTTTGTTACCTTGTCCTACCAGTAAATTCAACCTTTCATTTCCTCATTAATATCAAAATTTCACTGAGGCAGAAATGGTTTTAGGAAAATTCTTCCTATGACTTTGCACCTCTACTTAAGGACCTAAGGGTTCACATACAGCGTGGAAGTTCAAGTTACTAATGTGTCATCATCCTGTCTAATAGGACACGTTTTCTAAAATGTGGTGGTGGTGGTGGTGGTGGTATGTGTGTATTCATACATATGTATAGAGGTGCCTCCACATATTTAACATGTATGAAGGCAGTTTCGGTTCTTAAAGGTTCTACTTGCACATAAAGTGTAGAGGTGGGATTCTTTTCTCTGGTGTGGTACCACCTCTCGGGACAGGAATGATCCACCTTGAGATACTGAAAGCAAACAAGGAAGCTGTGTGCTTGCTTCCGATGGCATCTCAACACTTAACTAATTGTGCCTATAAAGTGATGCTCCAAGGGCTCACTTAAGCAGAGAAGAGGGTTCAGGTGCCTCTCAGGGTAGAAAATGATGAATTTTGAATGCTCATTTCCAGCAGATGGACTCGGCCTGAAGAAGGCAGTCACAGAAGGCAGCAGGTGGAGAAGACAGCAGGAAAGCAAAGCCACTTGCTGGAGCACTTGACATTAATTACACCTGTTGGAATTCTCACCCAGCCTTTTGTTACCAAATGTGTTCTCACTATAATCACCATGCAGGGAGAGGGGAAAGGAAAGGAGCTGAGGATTATGAACAAGAAATGGATCACTGGCATAGTCACAGCAAGTAAACTGGGGAGGCCCAGGGGGGTTTCTCTGTCTCTAGTCCTTCAGTTAAGCACATGTCCAAAAACAGGAGTCAAGGTCACCATTATTCAGAATGCTTGTTATGATGCCAGTGTAGGACTGAGCAGGATGGTTTTCAAACTGAGTGTTCCAAGTGATAAAAGCCAGAGTATACATTTAGCATTAACAAATCCCATATGATGCTCTGGGTCTGAACAGATGTAAATATATACGTTTGCTATTTTTTCACCATTTGAACATATTTTCCAAAACACTTTCATGGTTCTGTTGATGATGCTTAAGTGCCGTGACACATTCTGGCTCATGCTAAGGATTCATCCACTTAAAACTCTCATGACTGCTGTTATAACCTGCTTGTTCACCTTATCCTGCCTGCTCTTCCGCCTGTCTGTCAAGACCTCTTCCAACTTGAAGATTCGGCCCATCAGTGAATGTCAGCTCAAGGTTAAAACTGGAGTGTAATAATCGGTAATTGTCCCAGGCAGGCTATGTGTCCATCTTCCCCAAAGTCAGAAAATGTCCCTTCCATCTGTAAATGTATTTGACATTTTGTCCAATGAGGCTTCTCCCCTGGGCCCTTGATCTAGGAAGAAACCCATTTCTCTTCTGTAAGCTTCCTGCTGTCCTCTCAGACCACTGTTTTCCACTTAATAACTATGGTCTGAATAAAGATTAGGTTGTCCTCATCTAGGGATTAAATCTCACCAGAGAAAATATTTTTACTACCCTCTCTATAAATGTTCTGCAAAACATAAGATACAGCTTTAATTATTTTTAATATTTATTTTTATATTATGTGCATTGGTACTTTGCCTGCTTCCCTGTCTGTGTAAGGGTGTTGGGTCTTGGAGTTACAGACAGTCATGAGCTGCCATGTAGGTGCTGAGAAATGATTCCAGTCCTCTGGAGGAGCAGTCAGTGCTCTTAACTACTGAGCCCTCTTGCCAGCCCAAGATACAGGTTTTTTAAAAATATTCATTGTCTTTAGGTTCTTGCTCATTTCTTAGATTTGTGATGATGCCAGTTTTTGTCAACTTGACACAAATCTGGGAAAAATCTTGAAAGAGGGTATCTCAGTTGAGGAGTTGCCTCTACTGTCTTGGCTTAAGGACATGTCTGTTGGGGATT
Organism: Peromyscus attwateri; assembly: GCA_902168425.1. Classification (NCBI taxonomy): domain Eukaryota; kingdom Metazoa; phylum Chordata; class Mammalia; order Rodentia; family Cricetidae; genus Peromyscus; species Peromyscus attwateri. Next base: position 10,232 of record CABHPP010129114.1, on the reverse strand, counting down.
ATTCCTAACTAATAATTCATGTACGAGGTCCCAGCCCCATGTGGACAGTGCCACCCTTAGGTTGTACAAAAGAAGGTAGCTGAAAAAATCAGTAAGCATGGCTTTTCCATGATTTCTGCTCCAGTGAGTGCCCTGATGTCCCTCCGTGATGGACGGTGACATGAGAATATAAGGGTTTATTTGAACCCATCCCTTCGAGAACCCGTCCCTTCCCCAAGTCCGTTTGGTGCGTGTTTCATCACTGCAATCAGAAAGAAAACTAGGACAGACAATTACTACTGTATTAAAAACAATGACATCCTCTGCTTTTTCCTTACCTGGAATATTTATGAACAGTGAGAATTTTGCACATTGTGGTGTGAGCTGATGCAAAGTAAAACATACATTTTCATAAGGAAGAAGGGGGGAGTTAAAAATGTTTTGTTGAAATGAGGGAAAAGGAAATAGAAACAAATAGGATTTTGAAACAATGGATATGGGTTAACAAAAAAAAAAAAAAAAAAAACAACAAAAACCAAAAAACAAAACTCCAGCTACAAATAAAGAGAAACCTAACCAGTAGAAGAGATGGCTTTTCTCCACCACAGGAAGAAAGAAGACAAATAATCATACACACACACACACACACACACACACACACACACACACACACAAACACACACACACACACAAATGATGGCATTGCTTCACAAAGTTAATCATATAAAAGCCAGTATCTGCAGAGTCATTTAGAGTATTCTCTCATGACTTTGACTTGAGTGCATCTGCTCAGACTCCAAACATCAGTGGCCTATTTGAAATAGACAAGGAGGAGTTATGCACAGACTTTTAGTCTGTCTATCATGAAAGTGCCAGGGCCCAGTATGTAGCTGACAGTGCCTAGATGGCTAAATTAGTGACATAAAGAAACCTCTACAGGAGATAGAGGCAAAGAGAGGAAAAACTACTAGGTCGCTCTCTGTAATAGAGGAAGAAAGATGAAAGGGGGTCAGAAATGGGGTTTAGGTTGTCTAGCCAGCATGACAGGTGGATGAAATAAATTGATGGAAATAAGTAAATTCAAAGAAATCCATCTATATGGAGGAATAGGTGAGAAAAATTAAGAATTCATTCACAGGATGGAATATGTACTAGCATAAATGTATAAAAAAGATAGTCATGTATCATAATATCATAAAGTATAAAGTGGGAAAAGGCAAATAGCTGCACTCTCATACCATTATTGTCAAAACAAGAAAATATTGACATGTGAATAATTGCAAGAGAACAAGACCATAAACTGATGATGGTCATCAAACTCGCTCGTCTGTAAATAAGGAGGAAGGAACTGGGGAAGGAACAAAAGGAACTCCACCTTCATTTCAGCAGTTCTTTAAACAACAAAGATGTCCTCTGGTCTTGGAATGTGTGCTTTGGATGTTTGTGCATCGTGAAGACCAACAAAAGAAAAGAGATGATAATTTAAACTTAGTTGCATCATTGAAAATAAATTCAAAGGAACATGAGTTGAAAACACAGATGAGGTGTGAATCCCAGATGAGGAGGAGGTTCTGAACTTATCCATTGTAAATTTACCAGGGTGTAGGAGGCACACCTCTGTAACGATTTTACAGGTCTGAATGATTATTTAGAATTTAGTGATCGTACACAGTTAGAATGCTGTAGAGCCAGAGCCGAATTCTCTGGAGCTCTTTTTAATCCCTTTAGCTTCTGCTTATGACCAAGTAATTATTTGACTAACAGGGAAAATGTAACAGTTAAAGCATATTCTTAGAAGATGACAACTTCTACCCACCTCAAAGTTAAGAATGTCATCAGAGAGCTTCATAAATTCATAATAGAGTTCATGCCTCTCTGTTGTCACTCTCCTACCTACCTGTGATCCACCAATGGATTTGCTAAATGTCTTTAGGAACAACCGGAGTCTGTGGAACTGGGCCGTGACTACTCATGTTGTGGTTTAGAGCAAACTTTATTCTTATTTATGGGAGCTAAACCTGTATTTCACAAAATATTATTCTGATCCTCAGTTATTACTTGTGAGGTGAGGGATTTATGTCTGATTCCTTTTCTCTGTTTATCAACATTGGATTTTAACATTCAGTGTTTAATTTTATTTTTGAGAACTTTGTAGATATTCACTGTGTCTACGTACCTCCCACTCTTCTCTCTCCACCCAAACTTCTTCTGTGCTTAACCCCTGACTCAAGGTATCTTCTTTAGCTGTTACTATTATTATTATTATTATTATTATTATTATTATTATTATTATATGTGTGTACATGCATATATATATATATATATATATATATATATATATATATACTGCTGAGTCTGCTTAGTCTGCTTAGTGTCGCTAGTATGTACACATTGGACCTTTAACCTAAGTATTTGATTCCTGTAATAAGATATGTTTTATAAGATCTTTGCTTTTTGAATTGTAAGCTGTGGTGATCCCATGTTCTATAATACATCAAATTCATTTATTCGGTTGATTTCCCTTTACTGAAAGCCTACTGTATTTCAAAGCCTTGTAGTTGGATATAAAGAGAGTTGAAGGTGTGATTCTAGTTGAGGAGACAGGTGGGTGGGCAGGTGGTGATAGTGTCATATAGAAATAAAGCTGACTTGGAGATGCTTAGGAACAACTTTTAGTAGTACTGATGTTATTAGATGAAGAAAGTTTATCTGACAAAGCATATTTAGAGGAGACAACAAAGCCAAATTTTTCCCAAAAATATCACTTTTGGAAAAATTAATTCTATATTTATCATATATGTAATCCATTTTAGTACAGTCATTATATCATTCCTGTAGTTGACATGGGTTTACTCTGGCTTCATTCATTTATTTTTTCTCTTTTAGGGTATGCACACTGCTTTTCTTTAAAGCTCTTCTGACTAGCCAAGATGGACATATTTCTCTACTTTGTAATAAATCACTTTGTGTCAGTTTCAATGGAAATCTGTGGTTTAATTCCTACACATTTAAAGTTGTAGTCAGATATTCTTGGGAAATCTGTGATAAAAATCCTCTCCTTTAAGAAAACTTGTTCCCCTCAAAGCTTTTCTGTTGCCCATTGGTTAGACACAAAGATTTGGTTGGTGTAAAGAGGGCTTCAGGAATCTTCTCTTAGCTGTCTTCTGCCTGCTTGATGAATGAAATCTCATGTATACTGAGACAGATTACATCCACTTCCTATACGAAAATTTAGTTTATTTCAATTGAAATTTATTTGCATAGAAACTAGGTAAACTATTTTTAAAAGCTTTACAATATTGTCAAAAGGTTGTAAAAGAAGTTAAAGTTATTTTGGAAGGTCCCAGGTAACTAAGATAGGTTATTAAAATATTTGAATAACATTAATATTTAATGCATATTTGATTTTAGGTCATCAGAGAACTCAGGATTTGTTGTGACACAGAGCGTTGCAGAAGCCAATTGCTAAATGACAAGTTTTAATTTAGTGTGAAACCTGGTGAAGGGAACTCAGCATTACCGTCTGAGTAACTGAGAATACTGTCACTTATCTCCGTGCACAAAGTGGATATGTAGAATGATTATTTTAAAAAAAAAAGATGTGCAAGGGAGTGGTAGGCCTCTTTGGACTTTATAGAAGAGCATTGTGAGGACAAGACTTTTTATTTGCCCAGAAAATATGTATCCATTTTCAAACCCGTAAGTGTCTTAGTTGTTAATACCATTTTTCTGTTGATTAACAGCATCTTCCCATTGTTGAACTTGCATTCCTTGCTCTCTGTCTTCTGGGAATAGGTCCCCATCCTTATGGTTGAGACCAAAGGTTTGTGGAGTTTGGCATTTCAAATGTCAGTACACAGTTGCTTTGAGATTTACCTAGATGATCAAATATACATTGGTTCTTAGAATAATGCCTGCTATATGCTAATAAAGTGTATGTTAAATCAATGTATCATATAAACAAATATTTAATACCTTGACATTTAATAACAGTATATTTATATCTTTTACATATGTACCATCAGATTATTTTTTTATGTTCCTCATATACCAAACCAAAAACTGTAATTTTAAAAAACTTAGCATTAAAGAAATATTTAGAAGTGTCCTTGCTTGTCACTCAGTAGCTTTCTCTATGCCATGGCATCTTCATCATTCCTGTTGAAAACCATAGAAGTCAAATGCTGTTGGATAATGCTTTTCTACACTGGTTTAATAAAATGCTGATTGGCCAGTAGCCAGGCAGGAAGTATAGGTGGGGCAAGTAGACAAGGAGAATTCTGGGAAGAGTAAGGCTGTGTCAGGAATTACCAGCCAGATAAAGAGGAAGCAAGATGACATGTGGCTAAACATAGAGAATTATGGGTTAATTTAAGTATAAGAGCTAGTCAGTAATAAGTCTGAGCTAATGGCTGAGCAGCTATAATTAATATAAGCTTCTAAGTGATTATTTTATAAGTGGCTACGGGACCTCGGTGCTCGGTGGGACAGGAGAAATCCTCCAAATACATTTGGCACCCAACATGGGGCATTCATCCACATAGAATAAGAAAACTTAAAGATTCTGAATGCATAGAAACAGAGCCACACTAGGCTTCATAGTCTCACAGTCTCATGCCAGCAAAAGCAGAGACTCATCTCCTGAGAGCTGCCTGCAAGATGGAGCTGGCTGCCAGCCACCATGAGCTAAGTGGCATGACTGTGGGTTCCTGCCATTATACACAGAGGCATCTCCAAGCTGCACAGTGTGGTGCATGGTGGATTTAGCCTTTGCTAGTACAGACAAATAAAAAGAGGTTTTTGGGCTACACACTGCTTTAATGGAGGCATAGACCCACTGCTTCTGAAAGTTGGGTGGTTCACATGGCTCCCAGAGCTGGTGGGAAATGTACCACCACCATGTTGAAAATCTGAGGAGGGCAGAGTCAGTAGCCAAGGCTGCAGCTTCTGTTCTAACCACTCTGCAATTTTAAAGTAATAGATTCACAATAAAACAGATTCAGGTGAAATAAATCTCTAAATGGATTACAATGTGTATAAAAATAGGCATAGACTTGGAAGAGAGAGGAAAAGGAATATAGACAGTTATATAAAGAAATAGAAAGTTTTAAAAAAATAAAGTCTTTAAAGAGGAGGTAAGAGTAATATAAAAAATAAGCCACATAAAGATGGAAATCACACAGAGAGTCTGGATTATATTGTCTTTGGGGTTTTTAACTGCAGAGAGACATTGATTGTAAAAGCTGCTAAGTTAAATCAATATGTATATTTTAAAGATATCTTGATTTCAAAATTTATGTCTAAGGATACGTTGCTTTGGAAAAGAGGTTCTGCTTTTGTTTCCACAGAAGATGAGAACCTATGGATTGCATCCAGGCTAATATGGTTTGATCAAGGATGACTCTGTGAGGGGTCTCCAGATGTTCCAATATCCAGATCAGCTTCAAGGCAACTGGCTCAGAGAATAGAGCATCACAGACTATTCCAGTCAGGACTTAACCATAATTCTTAATTTTTTCATATCACCATAAGAATACAGCACCCTCAATCAGCAGGAAGTAGCCTAAAACACTACACCCACATTCCCAAATAATGGATTATGGATGTTTGTCTTTGTTTAGATTGTTGGTTGCAAATTGTTATTGTTCATAGTCAATCTCTTTCTAAAAGAAAGAAGGGGGTTATGATATAGATATGATAGGATGAAAGGATAGGTTATTAAATTTACTTTTAAAGACCAACTTGTTTTAAATTGCTATAGATTTTAGTTTATTGATACAAATTCAAAGTTAATTTTGTTATACTGTATGTATATTTCTACTTTGTTTAAGGTATTATGTTTGTGCAGCTCATTTGAAATTGTAATGGATAATTAAGAAATACAGAATAATAATTAGTCTTCTATGATAGGCAAACTTACAGTCATGTTAAGTTTTCTAGGTATACATAGATATAATTCAGTTAGGTAGATAATCTTCAAACACTTCAAAGACCTACAGAATATGGCATTTAAAATGTTTTAAAAACTTAGGCTTTTCTGGATAATGAGACACATCTGCTCCTGGCAGCACTGATTTACTTCAAGGAGAATGATGGGCATTAAATAAACTCATTATAGAGTTTGCATTCTTTGTGGCAAAAGTTATCCACTGGGTAACATTGCCCTTGCGTTGACTTATTGACAAAATGTTGTATAAACTGAACATGCAGGACCCATGGGAAAGTGAGCACTGAACTCTGCAAGGCAAGATGGTCCTTCCGATTCCTGCTTTGCTGAAGAAACTGCCAGACATTCTACAGGACACGGGAGGAAACAACTGAGTGACTCTAGGCCTGTAGGCTGAAGACGGATGCCCCAACGCTGCAGAGGAACTTTGAGTGACTGTCCAGGCAGCTAGCTGTCTCTGTCATTCTAGAGTTTTAGAAGTTGCTTACAATGCTCTTCCTGTTTATTTAGGTAATATTATACCCTTCTGAGATCTTTGATGTAGTTGAAGACTAAATAGTTTTAATATTCCTTGGTTATGATAAAAGATAGATACGAAACTTTAGGCTCACAAATATAGGATAGATAGAATATTTTCTTTAATTTTGCCAAATACAAATAGACTAGCATTATAACTGCAATTCTTGCTTGATAACTGTTTTGTTACATTTAGTTTTACTATGTTAAAGTTAAAACCTTCCCTTTTGAATAGACAAAAAAAAAGGGGGAAATGCTGAGGGATAATGCTTTTGTACACTGGTTTAATAAAACACTGATTGGCCAGTAGTCAGGCAGGAACTATAGGCAGGGCAAGTAGATGAGGACAATTCTGGGAAGAGGAAGGCGGAGTCAGGAGTTGCCAACCAGACACAGAGGAAGTAAGATGACAAGACAGAACTGAGAAAAGGTACCAAGCCACATGGCTAAACATAAATAAGAATTATGGGTTAATTTAAGTGTAAGAACTAGTCAGTAATAAGCCTTAGCTAATGGCTGAGCAGTTATAATTAATATAAGCTTCTGAGTGATTATTTTATAAGTGACTGCAGGACCACAGTGCCAGGTGGGACAGGAGAAATCCTCCAACTACAATCTAAAGCTGACATGAGAACTTGTACTTTTTCTGTCTCTGCACGCATATAGTTAAGCCATCATATTTCCCCCAAATCATAATTTGTTGCTATTAGTTAAAAATTGCATGTTATAGAAAATATTTTTGAATATTACATGAAATAAGTTTGGGAGGAAGGAAAGGAAGAAAGATATCAAACAGAGGCTAAGAGGTAAAAAATGCCTGGAAAAATCATAGCACTTGTATTGTTTATACCTTATTTTGATGTAGACAGGTCTTGCCTACCTGAGTAGATTAGAACAATATTACCAATGTGCAATTTCACTTGAAGATTAAGAGACTTCCCATCCTTGGGTAGCAATCAGAGGACATCACTATAGGAGGACTCATCATTTGCTTTTTGAGTTCCTTTCTATTAACAACTCCATGTCTAAAGATTCCACTCATGGAATACTCCTTGGATTTCTGTGCTTGTAACTGTAGTAAATCTGTTATATTTGTGGCCAGAAAAAAATTGTAGCACTGCTAAAAGGTAGTTTTTCTTTATGGAACTTTTGCATGTATCCATAATTCATGCCCTTAAAATCCATGAAAATTATTTAGAATGACAAATTATCACAAACCAAAGGAAAAGTAAAAACCCATTGTAAATTTCTGTTTGAGGGAGGTTATTCTAGTTGTAAAGTTAGGAAAGAAGAAATTTCCTAGATATTTTTGATGTATTAATGAGATGAAACTTTCAGGTTTTAGGAACAAAAGTAAAAGTAGAAATGTTTTCATATTAATCATGAAAAATGAACCTATAATGTCTACTCTTACCTACAGAGGGTTATTCATTCAGAGTGAGGACATCCTAAGGAAGGAAATTGATCAGGCATCTTATGAAGTGTTGCAGGTACACCCACAGCTGCCTCCCTAAATCAGCAACCCTATCATGTTTCCAGAAAGAATATTTTCCTTGAAAGATGAAAAAAAAAGTCAAGAAATATGGTCTTTTTAAAAATACGGCTTTGAAGTGAGCACAGCAGCAGGCTTTATTGGTTCCTGCTGTGGTTTTTCTTTAGATTAAAACTTTTTATGTTAGAAAAAGAAGACTGGATCAGTTAAAATAAAAAATTTGCATGCTTTTTCTTCTGAGTGATTTTGATCAAGACCATAAAGAAGTTTCCAGAGAGGTTATAATCTCTGTATGTTTGTCTGTCTGATTCTGTAACTAAAAGAGGAGACGCTGTCTATGGGTAAGCCCACTGTGGTGGTACATTAGTTTGAGAGATTTTTGTTAATGCATGCAGAAGAATGGCCACTGAATTGTGCTTTTCAGAATGGCAGCACAGTGGTAAGATTGTGCGATTGAGGTGATGTGTGTCCCTGGGGTTCTGCAGAGGGCACTGATGTTGTAGCCAGCATTGTCTCCTGTCTGTTACATTCTAATAGAAAATCACAATGGAACTGGGAGAAGACTGCCTGTCTCTCATTAGCATTTCTCATTGCTCCACAGAGAGTGAGCCCTGCAGAAGGTATGAGAAGATAAAGCGCTTGTAATGCTTGCGATAATGAAAAGTTAGCTGACTTGACCTTTGTGGCTACTCATCGTTAAAGAATTAATTTTCTGGATCTGGATCCATTCATTTCCGCATTTTAATGTGTGTTTGGTTATTAAGAGGAAGGGATAGAAAAACTTTTTAAAAGGAAACGGAGAATAAAGTTATTAACCTATCTTGCCACCAACTCATCCCAAATAATAGAGGAGACATGGAACATCTCCTTAGTTATGCCTTCTTTTAGGTTATAGCAGTTGAAATAAAATAAAACAAGTCATACAAAGAGGTGGTGAATGATGAATTAACTATTATGCACCCTTTTAAAGGGAGAAGGGATGGTCTGGAAACCCTTACTCAATTCATGTTTCTGTTTTTACTTGAATGTGAGTGGAGAGAAAAGAGGATTCTAGGTGGCTAAGAAACTATGTAAATTTTGCCCAAGATAAAATATATTCCCATATACAAGGAATGCCTTCTGAAGCACTATAATATATAGGATTAATGAATTCATTTTATCAAAAGAGCTATTAGAGAAGTGGCTGGTGTATGAATGGGTATTGAGTAAGGTTTTCCAGAATAACAGAAATAACTTTGTTTGTTTGCTTGTTTGTTTGTTTGTTTGTTTGGGACTGTCATCAAGAAATAGACAACAGTTTCTTGTTCCTCATAGTTTTCAAGGCTGGGAAGTCAAAAGTCATGGTTCTAGTAGACTAAGTGTCCTCTGAGGCTCTGATTTCTTCGAGGTGCTGCCACCAACTATGCCTTCGTTTAGTGGAGAACGCTAGTCTCTAGTCAGTCTTTGATGATGACCCTAATCTCATCCATCATGGTGCCAATCTAAAGCCCTAATTCTCTCTCAAAAGTTCTCCTCTTGGTATATGGAAGATTAGGTTCCAAGATGTGAATTGAGGAGTGACACAAACATTAAAAACCATATCAAGAACAGAAAGATATGCTCACAGAGAGAAACCCATCTATTGTAAGGAACCTGTTTGAAGGATTATAGGTACTGGTAAGTTTAAAACCCAAAGTAAGGACTTCCTGGAAGGAGACACAGGAGAGCCTGGGCAGCTTGGATTGGAAGACAGTCTGCAAATAGTTCCATTTTAATCCTGGAGGCTCCTCTTTCTGTTCTCCTTAGTCTTCCAATTAATTGAACTAGGTCTACTCTATTTGCCCATCCTGTTATTAATCTCATCCAAAAACATCACCCAAGATGACATGAAGTAGTAACCATAACATACTGTGTGTTTGAAACCAGGTAAGAATTAGGTCATGCATGAGCCTTTGATATGCAACTGCATTGGAAGCAAGGTGTTCTTAGAGTGAGTTGAGAAATATGACATACAAAGTCTATAAAAGTGTGACTTCTCCTGTCTTGCATAATGGCATATTTTATTCTCTGAGGATTTAGTGGAATGCATAGAAGGATGGCCAGGACAGCAGTGGGAATGTATTCACTGAGTATTCCCTTCTCATCTTAGTCTGGTTTTCTCTACCTAGAACTATCAAAAAGGAAACGTGGCACAGAAAAATTACCATTCCATTCATAAGTGTATTTTAACAGTCTTCATATTGATTTTAAATCAGATCTCTATTAGTGATTTAAAAATTGAAAAGAAATAAAACCATTCCATACTTAAGGGGACTGTGT
>CABHPP010129112.1:0-40935 GCA_902168425.1 Peromyscus attwateri | reverse complement strand
TGTCTGCTGCTTAGTCTGGAGGTATGGCTAAGTTGGGAGACTGCTACCTTAGCATACATGAAGCTCTGCATTTGAATTCTCACACCTCATAAACAGGTGTGGTGGCACATTCCTGTAGTCCTATAGCAGTCAGAAGATAGAGGCAGGATACCCAGGGTCATCTGCTGCTATATATCAAGCTTCAGGTCAACCTGGACTACATGAGACTCTGTCAAAAAAAAAAAAGGATAAGAAAAGAAAGGTGGCACAGCCATATCTGAATGGAATGGCAGAAGTCACAAAGCCAGCACAGCTGCTTGACAAAGATCCAGCAAAGCTTAGCCACATGATGGCTGCCATGCCAACTTTTGTTTTCATCTCCAACTGTTACATACTTGGGAAACTTTTAATATTTGTACAATTTGAGGATGTTGGATTGATGGAAAATTCCTTATGAATCATTTATGCCTTCTCCCAGGAATGCTGGTTCTAAGCTTATCCAGGAAAGTCCTGAACATACTACCCCCCACACACACTTTGAGGGAGATATCCTTATCTACTTGAAGGTCTTCCTTATGCCTTGCAGGTTGTGACATATAAAGAAGTCAGAGGTATCTTTATGAGGCTATGAGACATTCTTGAAACATCTGTCCCTGTACTTACACTGGAACAAGATATTCAAAACAAAGTAAATTCCAAAAGGTCAACAAGATTGGTGGGCTAGAGGAGTTGGCCATAGTTCAGATTACAAGCCTCTTCCCACCGTACACTCAGACAGTTACGTGGCATACAACTCTGCCCTACATAGAGACATATTGATGAGCAAAGTATGGAGTGGAAAGGTGATAAAAGTATGAGGTGTCAGGACCTCCCTCTCTTAGAAGTTAGCTCATGTAGAGCCACTATAATGTCATGTGACCAAGGAACAATGAAATGCCAGGATTAGACATATAGACAAATTCTATAAGGATATAAATGTGAACATTGATTTATTGTGCCAGAATTTGAATAATAACTACATCAGCTTTAGCCTGAGGATTTTTCCTGGGCACTCTGACCACTAACAGTTAATAATACACTGCTGGGACATGGCAAAATGCCCAGGGTGGTTGAAGATTTTTGTTTAGGTCTAATGTCCTTGAAACAACCAAAACAACCAGCCTGAGCACAGGCTGTCATATGCCTCTATATTCTCAGAAATTGGGTTATGGGTTTATGAGTAAGAATGATAACTCTGTTTATTAATGATGTCAAAACTTGAGGAAAAATGATTGGAAATGTTAGCTCTGTTCTGTCATAGTTTATTAATGATGATTAAAAGATGAGCAAAAGGAAGTGAAGCACATGTCCAAAAAGAAAAAATGATATGATCTATGTTTTGGAACATCATGAATGTATCCCTGTTAATTAAATTCTGTATAAATAAAGACACATTCTGGCTGCTAGTCAGTCAGGCTGCAAGATTCTCCCGACCACCATGGCCTGGCTCACTTCCTTTTCCCGCCAACTCCTTACACCCTCTGCAGGACCCATCCACCTCTGGGGAATGGCTCCTGGCAACAAGAAAGGAAGAAAAGGAAAAGAAAAAGAAAAGTCTATTTTTGAGAGTATATTGCCTATTTTTGAAGCTCTTTTCTAAGTATGGGTCCTACTATTTCCTCTCATTGCAAAGTTGGTCAGAAATTTCATATTGAACTCTGAATTTTTCCTGGTTCTTAGTTGTAATATTTCCTATTTTTCATTTCCATTAAAGTAGATATTTGGCTCTTACCCTGCAGTTTTTATCCGAGTCCCTTCATCTTTTTCCCCATACATAGTAGCCAATGGTAGCCTTATGTCTGCCCCAGGATTTCAGAATCAAAAGGAACAGGTGTAGATCCAGATGTCCTTGATCTCTTAATTTTCCTTGCACATCCCCTTTAGCATTGTTACTGTCTTGTGCAACCAAGGAAATGCCAGACTTTTCTTCATTTCATTTTGAAGTATTGGAAATTGATGCTAGGATCTTGTGCACACTCAGCAAGAACTCTAGGACTCAGCTTGGATTATTTTTTAAATGATTCAAATCCCTATGTGCAGGGTTGGTAACCAGGCTGAATTGCTATTTGGAGATAGTGGAAAGTTCACAAGTACAGTCTAGTAGTCTAGTACTAGACGGGCCATTTAGGATGTATATTTGAAGAGGATATTAGGAACACGGCCACTCCCCCTCTCTTCTCTTTGTTTCCTATAACACATGTGGTGCATAGGTTTTCTCTTCCCTCACCATGTACTGTCTCACCACAGCCCCAGAAATCAATGGGAGCAAACTCCTGTCCATTGAAAATTGTAATACATATGTTATACAGTGGTATAATGGTAACCACTTTATTTCTGATGGTATAGATTTTCAACACAGACTTTTTAAAATTAGCTTAACAAGAATTTGGCTTCTTTCAATAATTTGAATTCTCTTTCTTATAAGTTTACAGCACTAGAGTGTTGGAAAGAAGACTGATTTAGAAACACATGAAGGTAACATATAACATTTTACATATTAAATATTTAATAATGATGAACTAGAGATAAAAGCACTTGCTGCTAAGCCTGAAAACTTGGTTTGACCACCAAGAACCACATGGTAGAAGTAGAGAATCAACTTCTGCCAGTTGTCTTATGACCTCCACATAAACACCATGTAATTTTCTTCCCCAAGAACACAAAATAAATAAATTCAAAATAAACATATTAAATGATATTATAACATCCCTATTATATGCAGATGTATTTATAGTACTGTACATAATAAATTTCTCTATATATTCAGTTGATGAAGTATATCAAGAGCATGACTTATGAAAGACAGAGCTTAGGGGTGAATTAACAAATATCTAGTCCTGCTAACTTGTTTATGCTTCCAAGACTAATACAAAGAATCCTATCTCATTATTTGATTTTGAAACATGTCACATATTTTCAAATGTTCCAAAATGGTTCAAATAGGGCAGCATCACAGCAGATGTTCTGTCATCTGGAACTTAGACTCTCTCTGCCCCCTCTTCTGTGATGTTCCCTGAGCCAGAGATGCAGGACCTGTGATGTAGATGTTTACACTGTAGCTGGGCTCCCCACAATCTGTTGATCTCTACATTGTGTCCAATTTGGGTTTTTTTTTTCTTATAGTTTGTGTGTGTGTGTGTGTGTGTGTGTGGTGGTCTCATTTGATGTAAAGCTTTTTGGTGAGGGATATGAGCTACCTTTATGTGTGGTTCTAAGGATATGACATAGTAAGACACTATGCTGGCCTAGCAAAGTGGCTGTTGTTGTATGGCAAAACATTCCCTGGCTACATGCAACACACATGACTACTTACCCCAGATAGGGATCCCAGAACAGACCAAAGTATGGATATCACTGTAGTCCACCTTGGTGAACTTTGAGGTTTATTGTGGTTACTTACAGAAATAACAATGAGGGGTTATTTAGAAGAACAGAAATGATTCAAAATCACATTTATCATAGGAGTCCACCTCTGCATGTGAGACAGCTCACAAGCTAGAAATCTGGAGTTCACCTCACAGCCTTCAGACGGCTTAGTGGGTTAGAGAGTGTCCTTTCCAAGTTAATCAGCTGGTCTAATGCTCATCTACTCAGTTCTGCTGTTTGTGTTTCTTCCAAGCAGCTTGTCTTGTTTCAAGGGTCTCATTTAAAGATGGGCTTGTCTGAGAAAGACTGCTAGCTTTTATTGTTCACTTGGAAGAAGGGGATCTTATGAATCACATTAGTACCAGGGACTCCCTGAAGTTATATTGAGTCATTTAGCTTCCTGCTTGTGGTGATTTGAATAAAAAATCAGCATCATAGGCTCATAAAGAGTGGTAGTATTAGGAGGCATGGCCTTGTTGGAATGGTGTGGCCTTGTTAGAGGAAGTGTGTCATTGGGGGTGGGCTTTGAGGTTTCAGATGACCCAGCCAGACCCCATGTATCTCTCTCATCCTGCTGCCTGTCAATCTGGATGGAGAATTCTTGGCTCCTTCTCCAGTACCATGTCTATTTGCATGTCTCCATGCTTCCCACCATAATGAGAGTGTACTGAATCTCTGTAAGCCAGAGACTATAAGCCAGCCCCAACAAATTTGTTTCCTTTTCAGAGTCACTGTGGTCATGGTTATCTTTACAGTGAGAAAACTCAAACTAAGGCACTGCTTGAGTAGATTCCCTGATAGATATAAGTTTTCAAGCACAGAGGAAACCGTTATACAACATCGTGAGTAGATTCTCTTTCACAGTTCATGACCTTAGTAGCCCAGATGTTCTGCAGCACATATCTAATAATGCTTAGAGGAGAGTTTCAGTGAGTTCATGCCAAATAATATCTGGTCCTGAAGTCAACACTGCTAATATCAATGATCAGAGAGGAAAGGTGGCCTTGCTGTGGCCTCTAGGGATAAAAATGCTATGGCAGATAAAAGAGAAACTGTGTCGGGATGCATTCAGTAGCCTTGGTTATCCAGTTCATACAGTGTTATTCATCATCATGATCTTCTATGAATGACTCCCAAAGTCCAGATGGTAGAATCAAGAAGGCTGTGGGCTGCAGAACTTTAAGTGGAACTATGTTGTCACCACTGTACTCTATTTCTTAACAGACTACAAATCCTTACTGTAAGCCCCTCCAACCACACCAGTGGCCAGGCCCCTCCCCTCAGCCTCCAACTGCCAGGCTCTGCCCACTGAACACTTTAACTGCCTTATTAGTTGTACCTTGCCCCCACCCTTCTGAGTAAAATGCTGCACTTCTGAACTTGAAATCCCACCAATCTCTACCCTGGAAAGCTTCACCCTGAAAAGTCCCACTCCCATGCCACACCCCAAGAAATTCTATAAACCCTGACTTCTGCACAGCTCTTTGTTGTCTCTCACTCAGGCAGAGGTCTGAAGACACCCTCCTGGTGTTTTCCTTCCCAATAAATCTCTGTGTGAGTTTTGTTGTGTGTGTAACTTTGTGGTACTCCTTGGCTCCCAACTGTCAGAATACCTTTGCATCTGAGTTGTAATGCATTCATTTGGTTCTGAAACCTGGAAAAGTCTCTCCTAGTGCCTAGGGTGCCTAAGCTGCACTGGACCCTATCCCTCATCTCCAGTCCACCAGCAATGGATTAACCTCCTGGCTCATGGATCACTCAGCACCCCATCCAATAGCAGCAATTAGCTAAGTCTCTCCTTTGGTCTGTGTCAACATTTCCCTGAGTTTGAGGAACATGCAATTGAGTCTCCAGCACCCCTCTGGTATTCTTGGAGGTGGGGGTACACCTAGCCATGGTCTTTGAGGCAACAGCTAGCCCTCTTTTCCTGACCCAACCCCCACACTTGGAGCTGCTATCCTGCAGTTTCTTTGGGCCAAACCAGGCTATTGTGCCCCTCCCTTTTCTCTTTTTCTACCTCCCCTTCAAATCTGCTTGTAATCCCACAGTTCATCTAGGCCCCTGTGGCTTTTGAGACCTCATTCCTAACCCTTTCCTGTGGATGAGTCCCTCCTCCTAGAACTGAGTTTTTGTCTTTGTCATCTGGCCTCTATGAAAGCCCTGGTACCAGGTGCTGAATCTTACCAGTGGATGAGCCACTGACTCCCACTGGGTGTGGTGATGTCATACTGAATGGTCCTTGTTCAGTCCTCTGAGTCCTGGGAATGTCCACTACTACAGACTCCAGTAATATTTTCCTTCTCCTTCACTCATGAAAACGTTATCAAATATCCTCTCATTCCCTCTTCAGATGCCTTTTAAGAAAACCTGCAGTTTCTCCTACTGACACCCAGTCTGAAGGCACTAAATTTATGCATTTTGCAATCAAATTTTGTCTCAAAACTTCTTCGATAATCATTCCAAGGAGCTACCTAATAGTACCTTATGTCCTGATAATATTTGGAACCTTTACAAATACTTTGAGTGATCCTGGAAATGGAAAGACATTCACCATACCCTGTCTCTCTTTTCTCTGCTCCAAGCCCTGTTTGTTTTTGTCTAGTCTCTCCCCCAACACTGTGTAAATGTCTGGTCTTTTAAGGCACTATTGATGGATCTGTTAGTTTATTGCAAATTGGGAGCCAGGAACCAGATCTAACAGGAGAGGGTAAAGCAAAGCAGTCAGCTAATGCGAAGGTGCACAGAGCACATATCCTTCACACACACTCTTTACTTGCTAGTGCATCTTTCTGCTCTCTCCTGAAGCATCCTCTGTCTGCAGCCCTGACTCAAAAATTTCTTATCTCTAAGCCTTCTTTGTTCTCATCTTACTAGGTTCAGTGTTATTAGGGTTGAAGTAAGTTTTTGATATGAGTGACAGTATAGTATTGTTTTATGCTGCCTCACTTGAATTAAAACTGGCTCTGGAGTTTGTGTATGGTTCTCACTCCTCTAAACAAGCATGCTTGTTTAAAGGTTTCATCCAAAATCTCTTTCCCATATCAGGCAGGAGAGCAAAACAAAACAAAACAAAACAAAAAAAAGGGACAGACTGTTCCCAATAGGGACTATTGCTACTCATCTCATACTCTTTTGATTTTGATTTAATCCTAAAACTTTTGCTAAGGCATAAATCTTATCTCAAGATTTTTAAAAAGATTGTGTAAATTTTCTGTAATGAAAGGGTTAATTTAAAACTCATAACACCAGGGTTGATAGTTAAGAATCCATGTATAGGTAATCTTAAAGGAAACATGTGGCTTGCTGACACCATACCTGCTGCCCCCCTCCCATTGGGATGGAGGTAACCACATGGATGACAACTCTCTTTGCTAGGATTTCTTAATTTTTTAAGAATTAAAAATTAATTTTCTCAATCCTACTAGTTGCACCCTGTCTTACAAACTTCTTGTCTAGATTTCTTCAACAACAGATTAAAAAGATTTCTAGTCAGACGCTCAATCAGTTGGAATTACAGGATTACCAGCCCCTAGCTACAGAGCCAGAGGCTGGTGACCCCTGGGTCTACCTTGATGAAGATCAAGTTCACCCAAAGGCATCGATGCCCTGATTCAGCAGGTCGTGGTCTAATGACAACATTGACCTCTTTCTTGTGACCTGATTTTATATCAATAATAAACAAGAAAAGGGGAATATAAGCCGCTCAAGCCACATGAGTGGTCAGACCCCTCCTCTGAGGACCTCCAACTGCCAGGTTCCACCCACAGAACACTCGTAACTGCCCTAACTACTGTCCCTACTCTAGAGAATAAAAAACCCAATCTCTTGACATGAATTTCCACCAATCTCCAACTTAGAAAACCTCATGTGAAAAGTTCCAACCTCTCCCCAAAAACTCTATATAAGCCCTGCCTTCTGATCAGTTATCTGCTGTTTCTTGTTGAGCAGAGCTACCCTCTTGACTTTTTCCCTCCTAATATATCTCTTCTGTGAGGTGTGTTGTGTGGTGTGACTTTGTGGTATTCCTTGGCTACTGACCATCAAAATACATTTCTATCCAGGGTTTAATGCTTATACTCACAATCTTGTGAGGCATTAGGCACCAAATCTAGTGAAACTTGTGTACAACCTGTATCTTATCATTGAGAACTCTTACTCCCTCCTCCTCCTCCTCCTCCTCCTCCTCCTCCTCCTCCTCCTCCTTCCACCTCCTCCTCCTTCTTCTTTTCCTTTTCTTCTTCTCCTCCCCCACTTCCCCCTGTGCCTTAAACAACTCCTCCTCTGCTTCCCCTCAAACTGAGTTCTAAACTGATCCAGTTACCTTAATATCCTTCTTCAACATGATTCTAGCCAAGATGCTATTCAGCAATCACATCTTAGGTAACCACAGATTTATCAATCTCTGTTTCAAACAAAAAGCAACTTCACAGCCCACAGCTTCAAGGTCCTCCATAATCAATTTCACAATGCTCCCTTCTCCCAGTATGGGCTCCCAAGATGTCATAATAGTATCATTCTGAAACCATATTCTACTGTCTCCAAGGCACACAGACAACATAAAATTCTCCCTGACTACATGAGGCTTCATTAGCCACCAAAATCCAGGAGGAATCATAGATATAGTGTGATTCACTAGGAAGCTTAAGAGAGACACCATGTTCTCAACACTCTCAAAATTAGCTGGAAGCCAAAATACCAAGGTAATTAAAACCCAGGCAGAGCCCTGTGCTCAACTTCTTATATCCCATAAGACTGTCTGTCCATGAATTCCTTCAGATTATTGTTTTTTGAGATTATGTCTTAGGAAACCAACAGGGCGACTCCTCATTGACATCATTATTGATCATTTCTAGTAGCACTTCAAGACTTTTAAAGTGCACAGACTCCTCTGCACATAATCTCTGGTCCCCAGATAGAGGCTGTCAGTTGACTTGTAGGGGAAATGATGATCACTTCCCCTTGAAGAGTTGAGATCATTTAATCCCAAACATATATTACAGCATACAGCAATGCAGCATTACTGTCTGGACAGTAAGCACTAAAAAGCAGGTATGTGGTGAGGGTGGCAGTGTGATATATGTTATTCTGTATTTCTAATATCTTATATAATTGGTTCATGGAAATTATAAAATTTACTTTGTAGTATTCATTCAGATCTGGGTGTTTGGATAACTGTAGATTTGGAATCTTCAGAGTTGAAATGAAGTGTGATCAAGTCTCTCTCTCTCTCTCTCTCTCTCTCTCTCTCTCTCTCTCTCTCTCTTTTATTGTATATGAAGTGTGTAGGTATGAAGTCTGCTTTTCACACATCTGACTACTAAGCTTTAAAAATTCCCCCCAGTGAGACCTTATATGGTAAGGGAGAAACCTCGTGCTGAGGAAATTCCCAGGAACCTACAAAGATGGCCCCAGATTAGACTACTAGCAATACTGGAGAGGGTGCCTGAACTGGCCTACCCTCGGGATCAGATTGGTGAATACCCTAACTGTCATCATAGATCCTTCATGCAGTAACTGATGGAAGCAGATGCAGAGATCCACAACCAAGCACCAGGCTGAGGCCCAGGAGTCCAGTGGAAGAGAGTGAGAGGGACTATATGAACAAGGGAAGTCCAGGTCATGATGGGGAAATCTTCAGAAACAACTGAACCAAGCTCATAGGAACTCATGAACTTTAGACCAGCAGCAGTGGAACCTTCATGGGGCCAGACTAGACCCTCTGCATACAGGAAACAGTGGTGTAGTTTGATCTGTTTGCAGGGACCCTGGCATTGGGATCAAGATCTATACCTGCTGCATGAGCTGGCTTTCTGGGAGCCCATTACCTATAGTTGGATACCTTGCTCACCCTTGGTGCAGGAGGTAGGCGCTTGGTCCTACCTCAACTGAATGTATCAGGTTTTTCTGTACCCCCGCGGGAGGACTTAGCCTTTGGGAGGATGGGATGGATGGTGGGTGAGTTGAAGAGGAAGGCAGGGGAGAGAGAGAGGAGGGATAGGAGGGGATCTGTGGTTGGTATGTAAAATGAATAAAACAATTTTTTAAAAATTTGAAAAAAAAATGTCCCTCAGAAGCTCCCAGTGGTGCCCTGAACCACCGACTGCAGGTGCTTCATGCTTTTCTGTAGATTTGTGGAATCTGATATTTCTCTCTGTTGTCTATAAACAAAACCACATCCCTGATGACAAAATCAAATTTCATAGGCTGTTCTTGTTTCTGACTGATGTACAAATTGATTCATAAAGAGAAGAATCAGGACAGATAGAAACACAGGCATAACATAGATGTCCAAAATATATAATAAGTATATAATACTATGACATAGATTCTTTGAAGTATCCTGGCTGCAGAAAAATACTTGTACTGAATACTTAGCCCCCATGGCCATCCCCAAAGCAGGCAAATCAGTCAGAGACAGCCCTCACTCACACTTTTTGAAGTCTCACAAAAACAGCAAGCTACACAAATGTCATATATTTGTAGAGGACCTAGATCAGACCCATACAAGCTCCCTGATTGTCTATTCAATCTCTGTCAGTCCCTATGTGCCCTAGATGATTCTGTAAGCCATATTATCTTGGTGTCCTCGACCCCTCTGCCTCCTACAATCCTTCTTTCCCCTCTTCCACAGGATTCCCTGAGCTCTGATGAATGTTTGGCTGTGGGTCTCCTCATCAGCTCCCAACAATTGCTGAATGAAGCCTCTCTGATGGCGACTATGCTAGGCTCTAGTCTAAAATTATAGTACAGAATCTTTAGGGATCATTTCACAGGACTTTTTTTTCTACTGGTGTTTGGTGTTTGGTTCTATTCTAGGTCTCTGGGCTATCCAGCCCCTGGTGCCTGGCTGTCCAGACAATGTCAGGCACAGTTCCCCTCTCATGGAATGGGTCTCAAGTTGGACCAGTCATTAATGGGCCACTTCATCAAGTTATGCTCCACCCTTACCCCAGCACATCTTACAGGCAGGACAAATTGCAGGTCCAAGGTTGTGTGACTTCTTGGTGTCCCAGTCCATCCACTGGAAGCCTTACATGGTTACAGTAGTTGGATGGTTCATGCTCCATATCCCCTATTACTAGGAGTCTTCTAGCATCTTCCTGGTAGATTCCAGGGAGTTTCAATTGTACTAGGTTTCCACTTTGCCCCTGAAATGCCCACCAATCCAAATGTTTCTGAAAAAGAGATGTCTTAGTTACATTTCTATTGCCCAAGGCAACTTATAGAAGGAAGAGTTTATTTGGGGCTTAGGGTTCCAGAAGGTTAGGGTCTATGATGGAGGAGTGTAGGCCGCAAACAGTAGAGGGTTGGAGCATCAGCTGGTAGTTCACAAACTGAATTGCAAGCAGGAGGCAGAGAGCATAATTTGAATGGCACAAGTGTTTTGAAATCTCAATGCCAAGCCTGTTCCCAGTGACACATTTCCAACAAAGCCACACCTATGAATCTTTCCCAAACAGGTCCACCAGCTGTGGTCCAAGTGCTCACATATGTGAGCTGTTCTCCTTCAATTTATCACAGAGATCCTCATGTCATCTGCGTAAGACTTCAGGAATCCTTCTCAGAGTGTTACCTAGTTTCTTCTGGTTGAATTTATCCAATAATAGGCTCTGGAGCACCAGAGTGGGGTCATAGTTCCCTATGAAGATTCTGAAAGCAATGAGATCTCCACTCACACAGAGGTGGGAATAAAGCATGGTAGAAGCCAGAAGTGATCTCTACACGGTATTAGATAATTGGATGCTGATCTCATCCCTGTGGCAGTACCAATCAGTGGCCCAGGCTGTTCTATGTAGCATTAGGATTTCTACTGCATATGAAGGCTTAGGTCCAATTTTTACCATTCCAAAAACCCACATGAAAGAAAAAGCAACAAACAAACAAAACTTTCATTGCTGACGGTTGTTTACAATCATTTCATAGTATTAGAAAAACTATGAAGTTGGGAATCATTTTGAAACAAATGTAATAACTCAGGTTTTAGGAATGTGTGACCAACAAAATGAAAGATTTGAAAATGGTAGAAGAAGCCATGATTTTGTACTCAGAGTCTGCAGTTACATGTTGCTACATCAAGTGTTTGCCTTTGATATGTGACTATTTACATGGTTGTTGGGGATCTCAGCTAAATTCATATTGCTTACACAACAAGCACTTTACTCAACAATCTCCACCATTGACAGATGAATCTTGTATTAGACACAAGGAGTTATCAGTTAAAATTGAGGGACAGAAATGACAGGATATAAGAGTCTACTCGGTTACACTCTTTGTTATCAGCCTTTGGTTCCCAGAATCCAACTCCTGTCTATTCCTCCTTCCTGGACACCCTCTCTTGACACCGTAGAAGAGAATGATCTCATACTACCAGCCTGTACCCATAGGATGCCAACTATTCAGTTAAATCTTTCCTACTCCTTGATGTGAACAGTGTTTTCCTGTGGTGATGTCAACTCCCTCAGCAAATGCTGTCATTGTTGTCTTCTCTAATACAACCCCATAAGTCTCTGGGTGGAAAATCTTGGAGCATATACAATATACATTTTAGGTGTTGCTGCCAACCTACTGCCTGTAGGTAGTCTGTCTGTACCTTTGCTCACTTAGTCTCCATCCAGAAGCAAGCATCACAGATATATTATACCTACACAGGTGAGTACTTTCTTTCAAATCTTCAGTCTGCAGAGGACCGGACATTCTCAAGTAGAACATATAATTGCTGGTCCCTGAATTAACATCTTTCTTTCATGGGATTCCTCCTGAACAGATTGAATCCACACAATGGAGAGCCAACATGGGTAGAAGAAGGCTGTAGATGAAAAGCACACTAAGGCCTGACTATCCCTTCTTGGAGCTCTTTTCAAGGCAGTAAAAATAGGTTTGCTCCCATTGAAGTTCCCTGAATTAAACGTTTTCTGAATATATTTATTTTCCTTATAAAAATTTCGTACTCAAACATTAAAGCTCATGAACTATGGAAGCGTTTATCATTCAAGTCACCAAAGATATTTAACTGTGCAAGACTCAAGGAACATCATGGACCTTGTGATTGCCACTTTCTATCTCCCAAGGTGATGGTAAATTAAAGGCAATGATCATGCACACCCAGCCTTTTTATGGGTTTCTGGAGATTTGAACAGCCAAGCCATTTACAGACCCCATAATTCATTTTAAATCAGCAGCAACTTATTGTTTTTTATATAGAAATGATGATAATATGAGTTTGGTGAATCCCTGGTCTGCAATATCCAAAGGAAAGAGGTATATTTATTGACTTGATGCCCTAATATATTACAGACCCAGCCTCTCAAAGTTTTACTGTCTCACCCTCCCTTACCACCCACTGTGTCTCATTCTCAATAACAAACACTGTAGAGTATTTGAGATCCTAATAATCTGTGTGTTTATTCTCATGCAGACTTCTTCCAAGATAACTTTCCTTTATATGAATCCACTGAATTCAAATTTATTTAAAATTCATATATTTTCTGGTATTACATGAAAAACAAGTAAATAATGGCATAGTATTTATCTCTGATTTTGATGGTTTGATTCACTACATTTATTCAAAACTTTCTCAGTCCTGAACATTATGTAATGTATAAAATTATATTAAATTAATCATGCATAACTGAGTATGCTGATCCTTGCCTGTTGTCCTTGCCTTCGGCAGGTGAAGCCAGAAGGATCATGAGTTCAAGGCTAGCCTTGGATACAGAGTGAGCTCAAGGCCACCCTTGACTACATATGACTATCTCAGAAAAAAGAAGTACAGGAGAGATATTTCAGTGGTTTAGAGCACTTGATTCGCCTCTAGAGGGCACAAGTTCGGTTCCTAACACGTATGTCACAGGAGGCTCACAAGCACCTGAAACTCTCCAACTCTGGGCATGTGACACTAACTTCTTGGCTTTGTTGGCACTGCCACACAATGTCCCAACACACATATGCACATAAATAAAAACAAAAATAAATCTGTTGTTGAAAATAAGTAAAAAATAACAAACATGAAATCTTGTATGATTGTCCTTAAATGTCCATGTCTTGGCTCAGGATGGTGAATGTAGCTCTGTCTTCAGGGGCAGACCTCAGGGAGAGGCTGTGGCTGTGAGGGTGTTGAACTTGCTGCTTATGTCTGTTCAGGACAAGGACCAAAGAATGACTGTCCAAAACCATGAAGACCAAATATATAATAGCAATGGCAAAGAACAAGACCAAATTTAATAAAATTATGCATTTTTTTCAGTATGAGTAAGGAACAGCATCTGTAATCCATATTAATAGTTATATTTTATCTGCTCCTTAGTTCAGTTAATCCAACAAGAATATAGATATTTACCAAGAATTGCAGGATCCAATAATGGAAGCCAAAGATACCACCACACCTTGGGCATCTCTTTCTGAACTGCTTACACCAACAGAACCTGTGACAACTAGGTGGCCTTGAAGCCACTTGGGAGGCACGAGGTGTTAATAGAAACCCTCTGGCTACTAATGAAGATATGAAACAACTTGACATTCAGCATCACCCAGGAAATGCTCGCATCCAAAAGCTGACATAGTCTGAGGGATCCCTCTGATGAACAGAACTAAGTTTTCGGCAAAGGCCAGTTGATTGAGGACCAGGTCTAAGAGTCTCACCTTTTGGCCAGCGAGAAAAGTGAAGCTATAAAGAAGGAGAAGCAAGAAGTTTCCCATGATGCCTGCAGCAGTCTAGATAAAGAAGATAATCCCCACTTCCAAGCTGAAGTCACTGATCACTTCGATATCAGGGAGATACAGTTTTTAAGTTGAGACAGAAGAAAAAAATTTTTTCAGTTACTTTCTTCAACCCTTTAATTTATACTGCTCAAACTTAGATATATTTCTCCTGTTTCTGTAATATGTATTTTCTATTCTTATTTTTTTAATATTTATTTTATGTCTATGGGTGTTTGCCTGCATGAATATCTGTTCACTATTTGCAATTAGTGTAATAATTGCAGAGCCCAGAAGTCATCAGATCCCCTTGGATAGTTATGAGCTATTATGTAGGTGTTGACAACCAAATCCAGGCTCTTTGCAAGAACAGCAAGTGCTCCTAAACACTTAGGCATCTCTCCACCCTCTTCTTTTCTTGTTTTGAATGATTTTCGAATTAAATACATTTCGGTAAAAAGTAGATATTAAATAAGATCTGAGAGTGGAATCAATTTAAGTAACAACTTTAGGGTCTCATTGACAATATAAGTCACCATAAATACAAAATTAAATGAAAATGTTCATCTCTCCCAATAAACAAATTTACCCTGAAGATAAACCTTAAATGAAAAACATTTCAGAAAAACAAGAAACATAATATGGTATGATTCTTATGATTATAAAGAAATAAGAATATAAATAAATATGAAAGGATGCCCCAAAACATATCAAGCTGCAAATGTGTATTTGTGAATTCATAGTTTTGATAAAAATATTCAGAACTACAAACTTAGTAGCATAGAGGAATATAGACCAAACAATGTAGAAGGAAAGCAGCAAACATTTTTGCATTTCTTTTATAGTTTCAATGTTCAGATGAACATTCATTACATAACATTTATAGAAATATTTTACATAGCACTTTCATATTTGAGTCACTTTATAAAATATATACATAATTACCAACATTGCATCAGAATCCAAATTCAGGAACAAAATTCAAAAATAGTACATAAGATTTACTGAATAAGAATATTTTAGTCAAGCCATTAAAGTAATTTTATGTTAAAATTAATTGTATTTATAATATGGAGAATGTGTCTTCTGTGCTTTTCAGAATATTCTTGAATTTTTGGGCTTAAGTGAAACTCTTTCCTCAATGTACCAACATGCTGTAACTTCAGTCATTCACTGTTATGGGGTTTCTTTAAAGTTGAGGCATATATTTACACTAAATATATATGCATGGGTGTGTGTGTACATATTATATTTGTATTACTATAATAATTCTTTATAGTATATTTATAGATAAACTACTGATAAAAAGCTATTGTTGATATTTCATATTGAGAAGCAAATTCATTATATAACTGGAAACTTAGAATTTATCAATAAGAAACAATCAAATTTAATTAAGATTGCCTAATTTCAAATTTGTTCATAAGAATCAGCAGTTCTGAACATGGAGTGTGTACTGTTTCAGGTTTCACTAAAAACATCTATATATAACAACCCTGTCTTGAGTAATTATCATCTCAGTCACCCAAGCTATGCTCTAAACATGTCATTTCTCACCTCAATGCCTGACTGAGTACCTATGAATTGTTATTTGACAACTTCTGAAGGAGAGTCAGTTTTTCTCAAGGTTGTAGGCCCTGAGAAGTTGACCATACTCTATTGGATGGTAAACACCTAGGTGTATATGTGCTGTACAAATTGGGCCTGATGGTTTTGGTGTTTTTAACAGAACACACAGTTGGGGATAAGGAAGTAGGAGTGGATCTGTGAGGAGTTAGTGATGGAGCAATGGAGGATTCTTCCCCTGGCTCCACATCCTTGCCAGCATGAGCTGTGATATTTATTATTGATCTTAGCCATTCTGACAGGAATAAGATAGAATCTCAAAGTAATTTTGTTTTACATTTTGCCGATGGCTAGTGATGTTGAACATGTTTTTAGTGTTCCTTGGCCTCTGAGATTCCTCTATTGCAAACTCTGTGTTTATATAGATAGATAGATAGATAGATAGATAGATAGATAGATAGATATAGATATAGATATATAGATAGATAGATCGATGATATAGATATAGATAAACCATTTTAATTGGATTATATGGTTTGTTGATGTCTAGTTTCGTGAGTTCTTTATATATTTTGGATATTAGCCCTCTATCTGATATGGAGTTGACAAAAATTGTTTTCCATTCTGGAGGCTGCTGTTTTGTCCTATTGACCATGTCCTTTGAGTTATAGTTACTTTTTGAGTTCAGATCCCATTTGTTAATTGTTGATCTTAGTGCCTGTGATACCTGTGTTCTGTTTCAGGAAATGGTCTCCACTGCTGATGCATTTAAGGCTATTCTATACCTAACAGGTTCAGTGTCTGGTTTTATGTTGAGTTCTTTGATCCACTTGGCTCGACTTTGAAGCAAGGTAATGAATACGGATCAATTTGTATTCTTCTAGATGCAGACATCCAGTTAGGCCAGAACCATTCAATGATAATGTTTTTCTTTATTTCAAGTGTATAGTTCTGGTTTATTTATCAAAAACAATATTTTAAAAATTCTTCTCTCATACACTACATCTTGAGGGCAATTTCCCTCTCTCTGCTCCTCCATGTTTTCCTCCCCCACCATTTGTATCCTCCTACTGATTCTTATATATCATGGGCTGTCCAGATCAGTATGTGCTGGATGCTCTGAGCATCTGTCTGATCTGAAAATTTACTGTTGTCAAGGTATTTGCTGTTTGCTTCTTTCACTGCTGCTGACTGTACACTTAATAATCTCACTTTGCAAAGCTGAAAGGAGGCAATTGTGGATCATTCCCCCTACAAAACACGGACATCCATGAAGTCAAATATAAATTTACATTAAAAATGGATTGTGGATAGAGGAGTTAAGTTTGTCCAGTAAATATTATGTACTGCTCTAAATCATCCTCAGTGAGAGGAGAGCTCAATTAAGGAGCTGAACCATATGAATGAGGGTGGAAGTACAATCTCTGTGGAATGAGCTCGTAGCCTGGAGAACATGGAAGCACCAATGCTGCATCCTTGGCCGTCATGGGAAGTGCAGGCAAAATTCCCTTCTCTTCAGAGCAGACTAGTGTTTTACATCATTGGATGCCATTAGGATTACATTAAGTGTGCTGATTAGTCTCTTAAAATTTATAACAATACAATGTCCAAGTTAATGATCCAAGTTATGGAAGTTAATGATCCATACTAACAACAATTTTAAAGTAGAACAGATGAAGTTACTCCCCCAGAGAGACTTTATAGCACTATAGTTTGCTTAAATGCTCTCTTTAAATTGTGTATCCTAGATTTACCTCTGATCATAATTCAGAACATTCCAACTGTCCAACTTTGTCTTTTTTTTTTTTTTGTAGTTTTGTTTTTCGTGACAGCGTTTCACTATGTCACCTAGGCTGGACTCAGATATGCAATCTTCCCACTTCTTCCTCCCCAAAACAGGAAGAACAAAATCTGTGCAACCTGCTAATCCACTTGTCATCTCCCATCTGTCATTCATCTTAATTTAAACTACTGACCTAATGCTTACATATGTAAATGTATGCAGTAATGATTTTTTTTATGCAATTACAACAGTTCAACTCTAAACATTTTCATTTGAAAGTTTATCTAAAGCTGACTTTTAAAAATGTATTTCTGAACATTTTTTCCAGCACTGTGAGTTAGACTTTAGATTTAAGAAACACATTGTCTATTAAGTATACATTCCCTTCAGTAGCCAACACTGGCCTGTTTCATTCCCACCCCAGAGCCATTCTGACCTCTGATCTGACCCTTTTCATCCTCCTGTTCTTTTTTTCTTGCAGCCACCAACACTTGATTTGATGGTCCAGGTACAATCTGCAATGGTTAACTTTTGTACTGAAGGTGACAATGTTGATTTAAAGTCTCATCCTTTGAGAAGCTCACCTGAAGGACTACACTCCACATAAACCCCACAGTTTAATTCTCTCTGCTACAGTGATATTCTCCATGAAAACAATGAGTGGTGATTGTTTCAGCACTCACGTCATACAGCTTGGTTTACCTGTTGTCCCAGGCTACAAGACAAACTGCATTAGGAAGAAACTTTGTAGATAATCAGTGTCTTCTGCGAAGGTTGATATTGATAGTGTGTTCACAAAATAGAAACTGAGTAGAAGACATGGATAGTGGGATGCAGACAGCACAGCTTTTAGAGTTCTCTGACTACACAAGCACGGTGTGGGTGTGTTGTCTGGTAAGAACTAGTGCAGCAGAGCCTGAAGAAGGAAGCATAGTGTCTGATGAGCAGAAAAGGGCAGAATGCTGGAAAGCATGCAGACATGGCCACACCAATGTTAGACAGCCATCTAGTGGTTCCTTTAAGGGCAGACAGATAAGATGTAAAGACAATAGAGGTTGCATAGAAGAGCACAAAGCTGCTCACTAGGGTGAGGATTCTTTGGGTGGCTCTGGTCTCAGGGGATAAGCTAAGAGACAGGGGTCTGTGGATGTGTTGGACCCTCTGCTTATGTTTCAGCAGCATAAACACCATGTAGCCACTGGCCCACATCATTAGACCCAAAAAGATGATATCGTTGGATGCCATTAGGATTACAATAAGTGTGCTGATTAGTCTCTCAAAATTTATAACAATACAATATCCAAAATCTTGTATCCCAGTAACATTTCTTCCACCCTTTATGTCAGTTGTATATACAGGAATGAAAATATATAACAACAGCTGGAGGGCCCAGCATAGGCCCAGGAATGGACCAATGATCCTGGGGGCCCTGAGCTTTAACTGTGCACACCTGGAATTACTAGGGCTGATGGTGATAGCCTGAAAGATACTCAAAAGGGATGTAGAGCCAAGGGATACTCCTCTGGCAACTCTATGAAAATATAAGGCAAGTTTACATGAAACATTATCTACATAGTAAGTCTGACTAAAAGCAGCAATGGTCTGTGGGATTCCTTTGCAGAGGACAATGAAGTTGGCCCAGGTCAGGTGTTTGACAATCAGGTCTGTGGGCTTTGCTCTGATTCCAGAGAAGTCAGCAATGATAAAACAACAAAGCAAGGCTGAGTTCCCCAGCATTCCCAGTGCAGTCTGTGATGTGAAGAAGATCCCCACGGCCAGGTCTCTGGAGTCCATTCTGTCATGATCCTGGGTCAATGCAAAACATGTCCAGAGCACACGCGTTAAACGAGTCTTCATTTTCCTTAGCATGCCAAACAATGTACTGCATACACAATATTACCTTACATTCATAACTAATGTTAAAATGTGTCTTTCTAGTAAGTAGTTTGCTAGGTCTCAGTGAACTGCTATTGTTTGAATTGCACATAATTAACTGGGACATGGTAGTAAAAATTAAACTTTATTATGCCATGAATAGGTCTTAGCATTTTCCAAGCACTTTGCAGTTAATTGCTGGTTTAATATCCACAGTGCACTAGTGAGATGATCTAATGATTAAACTACATTCAGATGAATGTCCTGGTTGCAGAAACACTACAGGTTACCATGGTCCCAGCAACTAGTAAAAGGCTGAAGAAAGGAGACTGTCTGACTCCAGAGAAGATAGTGACCCCTAACTAAGATGCTATGGACAACTGATAGCTACTAGGAAAGGTGGAGTCAGCTTTCTGTAAAAATGTGGCCCCTAGTAGGTTGACAATGACATAGTAGATGGCCACACACCCAATAACATGTGGGCACCACAAGCTATGCTTTATGTGTTAAGAAATTTAAAAAGAGCCGGGCGGTGGTGGCGCACGCCTTTAATCCCAGCACTCAGGAGGCAGAGGCAGGCAGATCTCTGTGAGTTCGAGGCCAGCCTGGTCTCCAAAGCGAGTTCCAGGAAAGGCGCAAAGCTACACAGAGAAACCCTGTCTCGAAAAACCAAAAAAAAAAAAAAATTTAAAAAGCACAAACATGGGTGGGTAAAGAAACATGGTGTAACTGTGAGGAGTGAGGGAAGTATGAAAATGATCAAAATACATATAAATTTCTCCAAGATAAAAAATAAGAATGAATAATAAAGAATAATTAAAACAATACAATTTGAGAATAAAAAATAGAGAGTAATAAAAAATAAAAGAAAATAGTGGCCATCCTGTCAGGAATGATAACACTTGAGTTTTCCTTTTCAAACACACATATAATTGCATTTACATTTGTCTGCATGTACATATATGTGCTTATGTTGGCTGGATTTTAGGTGTTTTCAACATTACTTTTTAACCTTTTAATTTGGCATATATTATTTAGAATATAACTGTATTGCATTTAAACATGCAATGTTTAAAATGTTTAAACATGCAATGTTTAAAATGTTTAAACATGCAAAAAACTTATCAACAGGATGCAATGAAGTTGTTTATTCAACAGGAGGATCACTACTGAGATTCTTCACCTTTTTTGCATTGAAATTAAAGCACAATAGAGACTGTATGGCACTGTTGAACAATAGGAGCATGCCTTATGAATTGTGGGGCATTGAATTTAACTAATATAATTGTAAGTGTTACAGAAATTGACAGATACTAATATACTGTCAGCCAATGATGCAAAGGGTACCTAACACATAGCACAATAATAATTGACATATATGCGTGATTCAAAAGCAATATCTGGGCTGAGAATAGTGACACATGTCTTTAATCCCAGCCCCTAGTAAGCAGAGGCCAGGGGATCTCTATGAATTTGAGGCTAGCCTGCTCTATAGAACAAATTTCAGGACATCAACAACTACATAAATAGACTCTGTCTCAAAAATCAAATAAACAGAAAGCAAATTCAGGAGGACATGAACATCTATTTCTGGGGGAATTGGACATATCAGAGGCCTCAGCCCTAAAGTGACATGAGGTTGCAATTATTCACTTAGTCAAATGCCCATGGACTTGAAATTTGGATATTGAGACATCAATTTACCACTTGCTCCTCTTTTCACAATCCAGATAACAAAGCCCTCTAAGAAGGATATTAAATTCTCACTATGCCACTCTACACAGGCATTTCCAACAAAGAAAAATATCTGCATGCATATAAAGCTCAGTGGAAAGCAGAATCTGAGGTGTAAATATGCAGAGGATATCAAACAGCTCTCAAATTGCTCTTGTAACTCTCTAAATTCTGGGAGAGTTTTACCAACCCACTGCACAAGCCTAAGATTACAAAATTAAAAGTAGAACATAAATCTGAGAAAAAGTACTAAACTGTTTTAATCACCAGGACCCCTCCTTACTGGAAGCAGACAGGAGGCCATTGTCTTGGAAAAGAACAAGTGGAAGTCCTGGATAGTCTCTCACCTGCAGCCTCCATCAAATCACGTTGGGTTCAGTTCAGATCTCTGCCTGATTCGTCCCACTATGAAAATTCAACCTTTATAAGAGCCTTTTCCTGAAAGAGAAAGATCATTTTTGAAGTCTGAACTCACCCGCCTTCCAGAGACTGCCCTGTCCTTTGAAGACTGGGTGCCTGAAGAAAATCAACTCACCTGTGTAAATAGGATGTGTCTGTGAAGCTGGCTGCTGGACGGCGACTCAGTTGCCAATGGCACCTACAACAGTCATAAAGCTACAAAGTTGACAGCAAACCCCAAGATGAAGGCTGAATGTTCGCAGCGCTCATACCCTAAGAGGATGACAAGATGATGTCACAGGAAGAAACCATGACAGTTATGCCGAGGGACTTTACATCACCTTTGAAAAAAATAAGCAAGAGAAACTTTTAACTGAGTAGTGAGATCACAGAGGCTCAGGCTAGAAGTGTAAAGTCTATTTTCTCTCTTGTGGTGTCAGATGTTAAGAGTCCCAGTAGCAGAACCAGGCAGTGATTATAATCTTGGGAGCAGGGACCAAAGGCAAAGTGTGAAGTTACTAGTGCACTGTGCATCATTATGACAATGTCTCTTACATTTGAAGAGCCTGGAAGTTTTACTGGACCTCACAGGCAGAGTTAATGTACTTTGAGGTCATTTAAGATTTAATACTGCTCTTCAACTATATGCTTATCCTTTGTGATTAACCTGCATTTAAGAGAACAATGCAACTACCAACCTTACTTGCTTTGAATTTCCCATATAATCGGTTTTTACAACCTAAGCTAATGCATAGCTTTACTCCTAAAATATGTAATCTTCTATGCCCTGACACAAGAGTAATGCTGGTGCGTATGTATGCTGTAGTAATAAATGATTAAAACAGCTAGTTTGAACTCAACCTTATGAAACAAATATACACAATTAATGTGGGAAGTGACACAGATATAGGTTGATATATCTATGTCCAGTGATGTTACAGCACTGTTTCTTATCTGAATCAGTTGAGAGCAGTTGGTATCAGTGTCTTAATCCCTTGTAAAAATTCTTTTAAACATTTCTGCAAAGTAGCCCTCATTACTTACTCCATGTGAAGCTTCCATTCTGTTCAATAAATACAGAGCCAAAGTGAGGCACACACAGAGACAAAGTGTCAGGGCAGATAGATCGACAAGTCAGCATTCAGTTAGGCACTGATTCAGGCTGATAAAACAGACAGAGAATGATGGAAGACAACAGGAGGGAGAAGTAAATAATTTATAACTGGGCTTGTCCTTGGTTATAAAGGGAAAGAGCTTTTTGATTTTTTTTTCCACAATGTGACTCTGTCACATATTGAGTACTTTGGGGCTACCAGTAATGCATTAAAACCAGTGCACTCTACATCTTTATAATCTGTTTTCATGAAATCTGCCTTCCTCCTCAGGACCCCACCTCAAGTGAACCACAGAGTCTTCCCCTCCTAACTTTCCTACCTCTACTCATTGTTTAAACCCAGTCTCCAAGTTCAGAACAAGATGGTTTTAGCATAGTATGCTACTGGGTTTTCAAAGAAGCATTAATCCCAGTACCCCTCAAATTACACCACAAAACAGAAACAGAAGGGACATTGCCAATTCATTTCATAAGTCCACAGTTATCCTGATACAAGGACCACAGAGAGACCCAACAAAGACAGAGAATTACAGTCCGATTTCCCTTGTGGGCATAGATGCAAAAATTCTCAATTCAATACTTGCAAACAGAATCTAAGAACACATAAAACAATCCTTCATCATGTTCTAGCTGTGGGATGGTCTGTATGTCAAATTGCTCTGATTGGTCAATAAATAAAACACTGATTGGCCAGTGGCCAGGCAGGAAGTATAGGCGGGACAAGGAGGAGAAGAATTCTGGGAAGTGGAAGGCTGAGGCAGAGACACTGCCAGCCTCTGCCATGACAAGCACCATGTGTAGACACCGGTAAGCCACAAGCCACGTGGCAAGGTATAGATTTAAAAAAATGGATTAGTTTAAGATGTAAGAACTAGATAGCTAGAAGCCTGAGCCATTAGGCCAAACAGTTTAAGCAATATAAGTCTCTGTGTTTACTTGGTTGGGTCTGAGCAGCTGTGGGACTGGCTGGTGACAGAGATTTGTCCTGACTGTGGGCCAGGCAAGAAAACTCTAGCTACACTAGCAGGCTGCATTCTGGGGGTACAGGGACAGTTCCACATATATAAATCAATAAATGTAATCTGCCATAGAAACAAACTGAAATAAGAAGACAACATGATCATTTCTTAGATGCAGAAAAGGCTTTTGACAAACATCCAACCTCTCTGCATTACATAGGACATAGGTCCTAAAAATTTATGGATATTAGGGACATATATCAACATAATAAAGACAATTTAAACCAAACCCATAGCCAACATTAACTTAAATGGAGAGAAACTCGAAGCAGTTCCACTGAAATCAAGAACAATACAAGGTTGTCCACTTTCTCCATATCTATTCAATATAGTACTTGAAGTCTTAGCTGGATCTAGGAGATACAAATTGGAATGGAAGAAGGCACAGTATGCTTATTTGCATATAATATTGTAGTATACATAAGTGATCCTAAACATTCCACTAGGAAACATCTACATGTAATAAACACTTTCAGCAAAGTCTCTGATACAAAATTAACCAAGAAAATTAATAGCCATTTTATATATAAATAACAAATGGATTAAGAGAAAAATCAGTGGAACATTACCCATGACAATAGCCTGAAATAATATAAAAATATCTGGGTTATATCTAAACAAGCAAGTGAAAAACTTGTATGATTAAAACCTTCAGCTGATTGAAGAAGCTATCAGAAGACTGAAAGATCACTCATGGCCATGGATCTGTGGGAATAATGTAGTATCCTACCTTAAGCAGTCTACAAATTCAATGCAATCTGTCTCAAAATTTCAAAGCATACCCTCACAGATCTTGAAAGGAAAATTCATAGTTTCATATGGAAAAAAAAACTGAGCATAGCAAAAACAGTCCTGATAAATAAAAGAACTACTAGAAGCATCACCATTCCTGATTTTAAGTTGTACCACAGAGCTATAGTAATAAAAATTCGATGGTATAGGTACTAGGACAGACAGACTGATCAATGGATGCTGCTGGCTCTGCAGCTGGGGTCCAACTGTCTCTGATCCCAGGGGCAAGGGATGTGCAGATGCAGAACCAATGACACAGGCTCTGGGAGATATGCAAGCAATCTCTTCTATTAAACAAAGAGCTGAGGTATTTATGTGAGTGCTTTTTGGCAGGCTTTGCTTCCAGCTGCCGTGGCATTTCTTGGTTTTGCCCTGGGCCTTATGTTGGCAGTTGTCATCTTGGGGGTCCAGTTTCAGGCTCCTCTGGGTCAGGATGCCACTGCACATGTCACAGCTCTTTGTTTGCTTAAGGCATGGCCCAGTGCTTTCATCCTTATCTGCCTCAAATAGAATCAAATTCAAGTCCTAGACATAAATCCACACTCCCATGGTTACAAGATGTTTGATAAAGAAGCCAGAAATACACATTGCAAAAGATAGCACCTTCAACAAATATACTGGTCAACCTGTATATCTGCATGTAGAAGAATCCAAATAGATGCATTCTCATTACCCTGCAAAAAGGCAACTCTAAATAGATCAAAGACCTCAATATAATCCAGATGCATTGAACCTGATATAAAAGAAAGAGGTGTGTAGCCTTGAAATAATTGGCACAGGAAAAGACCTTCTGGAAAAAAAAAGTGTTAACACAGAAAGTTAAGATCAACAATTAATAAATGGGATTCAATGAAACTGGGAAGCTCCTGCATGGAAAAAGACACTGTCATTTGTATATAGTGACAGGCTACAGAACGGGAAAATATTTTTACTAACTACACATATGACAAAGGATGACCTATGAGAAGTGTTACTCTTTAGACAGTCAGGAATTCTTCTTAATAAACACTCTGAATCTGGATTTTGATCATGCTGAATGGTTTTTAGTCTACTATCCTGAAGTTGACTTAGATATGAAAAATTTACTAAAAACACAAAATGTTTCTGAATGATGGTTCATGTGGCAACCTACATCAAATTATGAGCTAGCTCTTATGAAACTCCACAACAAATAGACACCCATGCATGTGTGCACAGTCAGTACTATAAAAGATGTGGAGATAACAAGTATGATGAACTCTCACAGAAGAAAAAACACAATAAAAATACACAAAATATGCCAGGAGACATGTGAAGAAGAACAATATCTAATGAATGATAGTTACTTAGAAAGTGTTCAGTGTCCCCATTGAAATTGTGTCTAGGATAATCATGAAACACTCAAGTCTACAGTGGAAATGTTAAGAATGAAGGCAGTGGGTCAAATAGCTCATCAGTCCAGTGCAATGAGAGGAAATTCTCAGGACACCATGGTTCCAAAACATTCTTAAATTGTGTAATATACCCTTGCAGATGCAGAGAGTAGTAGCTGTGAATCAGCAACAGGGTCTACTGTGAATCCCCAGGGAGGACACTGTTGCTCTGCACATTCATCAGACATGCAGGACAGCTGGGTGGACAATCAAGAACAGGGGCAATATTGGCAGTTAATCCTAGGAGCTAAATAAGTTTAAACAGAGTAGGGGGATGAGATGGGATGTTAGGAACTACCAGATACTTACAGTCTCCCCTTCCCAATACTCTGACGCTGTAGAATACCCTAGGGAATGGCTGCAGAAGAAAGTAGAAACTATTCTATTAAGTGGTACATTCAAAGTTCAAAAAGTCTAATAGAACTGTTCCAAATGTGATTTTTATACCCTCTTTTAGAAGTGTGTATTTATGTGAAAGTGATCATGTGTGGAGTCCAGGAAACTAGGAAGGTGAATTAGAAGGTCTGGGGAAATGGTAAGGAGAGTAAAACAATATGTGTGTTTTGAAAGGAAAAGAAGGAATAATGGAAATTGGATAGTGTGAGATGGGAGGAGGATATAGAAAAGGGGAAAGAGGAGGGACTGGGCCAATCAAAAGAGTAAGTATGAAATAGTCTTAAGGAAACTTCATATTTTGTAAACTATTCATAGTGAAAAATCAAAATAAAATCAATAAAAAGTGAATGAAAAAAAGGCTGAAAATACAAAATTGGGGCATGCTTGTGAATGAATGAGAGATTTCATGCACTGACAATGTGAATGTCATTACAAATGTTGGAAAATGGTTTACATCTGCTTAATTGTAGAAAATATAACCTTACAGGCTAGCAATCACACTTTTATTTTTCCAACATTCTAAACAATATTTATTTATTCTGAGAGAATATACATTGTATAATTACAATTAAATTTTTGTTATGGAATTTGTGTATATAAGCACAGACATATAATTATAAACACACACACACACACACACACACACACACACACACACACACACACAAAACCTCTCAGAAAAAAAAAAACTTCTTTGCAAAAGAAGTTCAAATCGTTACAAAAACACACCACTGATCAAAGTTCAGAAAAACACATGATTATGTGGTACCAAGGCTCAGTTGATCCATCTACAATACAATTACACTCAAGGCTCCGAGGATATGGTTGTAGAGGAGGCAGAAATATCCTAAGAGCTAGAGACACAGATAGCTTATGTGAGATTATGTCTCCTAGATACATCAGGGAAGCTATACCACTGAAGTCTCAACTTGGTTACCTAAACAAACCAAAGCAAGTAGACCAACAGACATGCTAGCATGGTAGAACTCTCACTAAGCACCAATAACCCCACTTTTTAAAATTTTATAATTTGATTTAATTTTATGTACCAGCCACAGATTCCCCTGTCCTCCTTCCTCCTGCCCACCCTCCCCCTAACCTACCCTCCAATCCCATCTCCTCTAGAGCAAGGACTCCCCTCCTTGAATCCCTGAGGGATTCAGCTCAACCTGGTAGAATAAGTCCAGGCAGGTCCAGTCCCCTCCTCCCTTCACCCAGGCTGAGCAAAGTGTCCCTGCATAGGCCCCAGGTTCCAAACAGTCAGCTCATTCACTAAGGACAGGTTCCGGTCCCACTGCCTGGGTGCCTCCCAAACAGTTCAAGCTAATCAACTGTCTCACTTATCCAGAGGGCCTAATCCAGTTGGGGGCTCCTCAGTTATTGGTTCATAGTTCATGTGTTTCCACTAGTTTGGCTATTTATCCCTGTACTTTTTCCAATCTTGGGCTCAACAATTCTCCCTCATACAATCCCTCCTCTTTCTCACTAATTGGATTCCTGGAGCTCCACCTGGGGCCTGGCAGTGGATCTCTGCATCCACTTCCATCAGTCATTGGAAGAAATTTTAGCACAACAGTTAGGGTGTTTGGCCATCCTATCACCAGAGTAGGTCAGTTCGGGCTTTCTAAGAATGATTAATAGGAAAAGATCTTCACCAACCCCACTTCTGACAGAGGGCTGATATCCTGAATATATAAAGAACTCAAGAAATTAGACATCAAAATGTCCAACAATCCAATTAAGAAATGGGCTATAGAGCTAAACAGAGAATTCTCAATAGAGGAATTTCAAATGGCTGAAAGACATTTAAGGAATTGCTTAACATCCCTAATCATCAGGGAAATGCAAATCAAAACAATTCTGAGATACCACCTTACACCTGTCAGAATGGCTAAGACCAAAAACACTGAAGACAGCTTATGCTGGAGAAGATGTGGAGCTAGGGGAACTCTGCCCCACTGTTGGTGGGAATGCAAGCTTGTACAGCCACTTTGGAAATCAATATGGCGCTTTCTTAGAAAATTGGGAATCAATCTCCCCCAAGACCCAACTATACCACTCTTGGGCATATACCCAAGGAATGCTCAATCATACCACAAGAACACTTGCTCAACTATGTTCCTAGCAGCATTGTTTGTAATAGCCAGAACCTGGAAACAACCTAGATGCCCTTCAACTGAAGAATGGATAAATAAAATGTGGTATATATACACAATGGAGTACTATTCAGCAGAGAAAAACAATGACATCATGAGGTTTGCAGGCAAATGGACGGATCTAGAAAAAAATCATCCTGAGTGAGGTAACCCAGACTCAGAAAGACAAACATGGTATGTACTCACTCATAGGATGATACTAGATGTAAAACAAAGGATGACTAGACTGCTACTCACAACTCCAGGAAGGCTACCTAGAAAACAGGACCCTAAGAAAGACACAGGGATCATCCAATGACAGAGAAATGGATGAGATCTACATGAACAACTTGGATGTGAGTGAGGGTAATGAAGGGCAAGAGTCAAGGGAAAGAGAGCCTAGGGGAGCAGGAGATCCCAGCTGGATCAAGAACAGAGAGGGAGAACAAGGAAAAAGAGACCATGATAAATGAAGACCACATGGGAATAGGAAGAAGCAAAGTGCTGGAGAGGCCCACAGAAATCCACAAAGATACCCCCACAATAGACTACTGGCAATGGTCGAGAGATAGCCCAAACTGACCTACTCTGTTGATTGGATGACCGAACACCCTAATGTCGTGCTAGAAATCTCATCCAATGACTGATGGAAGTGGATGCAGAGATTCACTGCCAGGCCCCAGGTGGAGCTCCAGGAATCCAATTGGTGAGAAAGAGGAGGGATTGTATGAGGGAGAATTGTTGAGCCCAAGATTGGAAAAAGTACAGGGATAAATAGCCAAACTAGTGGAAACACATGAACTATGAACCAATAACTGAGGAGCCCCCAACTGGATTAGGCCTTCTGGATAAGTGAGACAGTTGATTAATTTGAACTGTTTGGGAGGCACCCAGGCAGTGGGACCAGGACCTGTCCTTAGTGCATGAGCTGGCTGTTTGGAACCTGGGGCTTATGCAGGGACACTTTGCTCAGCCTGGGTGAAGGGAGGAGGGGACTTGACCTGCCTGGACTGATTCTACCAAGCTGAGCTGAATCCCCAGGGGAGTCCTTGCTCTGGAGGAGATGGGAATGGGGAGTGGGCTGGGGGAATGCGGGGTGTGGGGGGAGAGAGGACAGGGGAATCCATGGCTGATATGTAAAATTAAATCAAATTATAAAATAAAAAAGATAACTAAATAAATATATTCACTTTTTACATCATCCAGTAACAATTATGGAAGCTTTAACATGCAGACCTGAAACACTTGAGCAGTGACATACCATGAGCAATGAACTGACTCACATAAAATAGACTTCTACAGACCAGTTATAGGCTTGAGAGACTCCCCATCATCCCTGCCTGAGGCAAGTGATGGCTGCTGCTGGCCCAAGGAAAAGCATGCAAGGTTGCAGTGAACCAGAGTCCAAGCAGCAACCATGACCAAACTTGCATTGATGGGTCCACAGGATCAAGGAAGTGTGTGGTGATTTTGCTGTGCTGCAGGACCAAACATTGGTTTATAGCCTGAAAGACCAAGAGGCCAAGCATCATTTGGCATTATATATTCAGCAGAACCATGTGGTCTAGCGTCATCTTGAGGTAGTTAAACAACTCTAAGAGGAAGTTCTAAAAACCCAAATTCAGAGCCAAATATGCTACAAAGATCTTGAACAAAAACATCAAGAAAGTGCTCAGGAAATCAAGAGGAACTATCATTGAGGTTGGGAGACCATGGATTTGACAGAAGACCAATGAGGTTATGTTGTGTACTTTGAAAAATTATGGGGGATGGATAGGGGGAGAAAAGGGATGAAGACCATTACAGAGTTCTCTGGAGGCAGCAGTTACTATGGAGAGGATGGAGGAATGTAACCAAGAGTGATGGAAGAAACTGTCTCTATTCCAGCATGAGTGACCCACAGGAATCCAAAACAGTATGATGATGAAATTGCCCAGAAATTGCAAGAAAAAACTTTAGAAATTGCTTGATTTCTGATGGTATAACAGAAACTCACAAGAAAGCCAAAGAGTGAGAAAAGTCATCTTTGGACAAAGGAAAACATGACCTGAATGCAAGCAAAAGCAGCTAAATCAACACACTCAAAGTCAAAAGATAGTGATGAAACCAATGTTCTAAGAATGACAGGCCATCCCAAATAGTACCATCTCCAACAATGGTCCATGATGATGTGGATCACAGACATTTTACAAACCAGCACAATGCCACTTGTCATTTCTCGAAATCAGAGTCATATCATAAAGAATTCCATAACAAGTAGTAACTTAAAAATCTTCCTTCAAATTGGTCTTACTGTAACAAATACTGTGGAGTACAGGTTTCTGAAGTATGACCTGATGATTCTCTGGATTTTCTTGTTGTCTGTTCTTATGTGTCCCTTCTCATTTCTGACTTGTTAATTTGGATGTTCTCTCTCTGCCTTTTGGCTAGTTTGGATAAGAGTTTGTCTATCTTATTTTCTCAAAGAACCAACTCTTTATTTCATTAATTCTTTGTACTTTTTTCTTTCTATTTTATTGATTTCAACCTTCAATTTGATTGTTTCCTGTCATCTACTCCTTCTGGGTGAATTTGCTTCTTCTTGTTCTAGAGCTTTCAGTTGTGCTGTTAAGTCACAAGTGTGAGATTTCTCCATCTTTTTTATGTAGCCATTTTAGCCATTTAGAGCTAGGAAATTTCATCTTAGCACTGCTTTCATAGTGTCCCATAAGTCTGGGTATGTTGTACATTCATTTTCATTGAATTCTAGGAAGTCTTTAATTTCTTTCTTTATTTCTTCCTTGACCCAGTGGTGATTCAGTTGAGTGTTGTTCAGTTTCCACGAGTTTGTAGGCTTTCTGTAGTTTGTGTTGTTGTTGAATTATAACTTTAAACCATGGTGGTCTGAGGTTATTCCAATTTTTTGTATCTTTTGAGGTTTGCTTTGTGACAGAGTATATGGTCAACTTCAGAGATGGTGTCATGGGGTGATTTCAGTTATGTTATACTGCCTTCATACATGTATATATTTTAGGAAGCTTCTACTGTATTAGGTTTCCATAGTGCCCCTTAAATGGCCCTTAGTTTCACCTGTCTCTTCCTGTTCCCTCCATTGCCCACCTCATTCTTCTCCTTCCCCACTTGACCCTTTTATTCCTGCTCCTTATTTCCATCCATAACTATTCTATTTCCCTTCCCTAATGAGACCTATCTGTACCCCTTAGTCCCTTACTCTATAGCTAACATCTGTGGTTCTACAGATTGTAGCTTGTTATCATTGTCTTAAAAGCTAATATCCACACATAAGCAAATATATACTATATTTTCTTTGTTAGTTTGGGTTACCTCATTCA
Organism: Peromyscus attwateri; assembly: GCA_902168425.1. Classification (NCBI taxonomy): domain Eukaryota; kingdom Metazoa; phylum Chordata; class Mammalia; order Rodentia; family Cricetidae; genus Peromyscus; species Peromyscus attwateri. The sequence continues at coordinate 9,299 of CABHPP010129112.1, read as the reverse complement.
AGATGACTTTTTTTCTAGTTTCTTCCATTTACCTGCAAACTTCAGGATTTTATTTATTTTTTTTAATGGCTGAGTAATACTCCGCTGGGTAAGTGTACCAGTTTCTTTATCCATTCTTCTGTTGAGGGACAACTAGTTTTTTCCAATTCCTGATTATTATTAGTAGAGTAGCAATGAACATGGTTGAACAAATGTCTTTGTGTTAGAATGAAGTACACTTTGAGTATATGCCCAAGAGTGGTGTGGTAGTTCGAAAGAAAATGGCCCACACAGGGAGTGGAACTACTAGGTGTGGCTTTGTAGGAGGAAGTATGTCACTGTGGGTCTCTTATGTTCAAAATACTGTCCAGTGTTTTAGATCACTTCCTGTTGCTTGTAAGATGTAGGACTCTCAGCTACTTCTCCAGCACCATGTCTGTCTGCACACCACCACGTCCCACCATAATAACAGACTGAACCTCTGAACTCTAAGCAAGCCAACTCAGTTGTTTTCCTTTAGAAGAGTTGCCATGGTCATGGTGTATGGGAGCCCATTTTCAGGTTCCTAGTAGCTTTATCAAGCAGGTCTGCATAGAGAGGATGATAGGACCACAGACCTGAGTACAGGTGTCTGAGATGGTCTGCACTTGGCTATGCTGGAGGGATGTCTTTTGCTCTACCCCTTGGCATTTCTATAAATACCCTAGGGCAAGGACAGTCAGGGCCCATTGGAATAGGTTCCAGACCCTCTCAAGTCTATCCTGTATTTTCTATCTATTTATCTCCACACTTTAAATCCTTCTATCAAATATTTCCTACTACTCTCACTCAAGAACACTCTGGGGAAAGTTGGGGGGTAAGCCCCCCAACAATGGTATCTCTTCTTAGCAATAAAAACTCTAAGACAAGTGGTATAGCTGTATCTTGGGGCAAATGGATTCACGTTTTCCTGAGGAACTGCCACACTGATTTCCATAGAGGCTGCATGAGTTTGCACTCCCATGAGCAACTGATGAGTGTCCTCTTTACATCCTCATTAGCATGAGCTGTCTAAGAATGCACTTCAGAGTTATCAATAAACAGCCAGATCATGCTGCCTTATGTGACCTCACATCTTTCTTCCTTTAGACGAGAAAGGCTCTAGAGTTCTAAGAATCTTATTAGAATAAGCCCCTTGGGTCACCAGTCTCATTGCAGTATTAACCACATCTGCAAACACAAATTGGTCACGTAAGGTACTATATTTGCAGAACCTAGGGATTAGCAAATAGTACATTTCAAAGAAGCTAAACTGCTTACCAGTTTGCTCTCCAGACCTCCCAGTTTAAAATAAAATGATTCCATCTCAAGGTCCCAAATGTCTCAATCTATTACCTTATAACCTAAAATTCATATCTCATCACAATCTCAATTCTACAGTCCTGAACTTCACCTTCTAAAGCTCTGGTGCAATTTATTCCAAAGCACAGTTTATCTTCACCTGTGACCCTTTAAAACTAGCACACTAATCATGTGTTCCCAAATAAAAATATGGTGATATTTTATTTGTGCTGAAATGTAATTTTATTTGTATGTTAATAAATAAAGCTGCCTGGGGGTCAGAGCTAATAGCAAGTCATTTAGCAGAAGTCTGGAAGTGGTAGCACGCGCCCTTAATCCAATCACATGGCAGGCAGAGTCTGTGTGTTCAAGGACATAGGCAGCTTGGTGACATACGCCTTTAATCCAAGTATCAACCGTAGAGACCTGGAGGTCTGTATAGACAGGCAGTAACGAAGAAATCATGTGGTTGGGTTTAGAACCAATGAGAAGGCAGAACAGAAAGTCACTAAAAAATACAGACATATAGGAAGTAGGTTTCTTTTCTCAGGGGAAGGATGGCAGCGGCTGGTAAGCTAAAGGCTATTCACTACTTGGGCTTTTAACTCTTTATTTGGCTCTGTGTTTCTTATTTAATAAGACTGTTTAGAGTTACATCTACAGGGACAGAAAAATGGAAGTGGCTAAAACAAATTTCCAATCCCCCAAAAATTTGAAATCCAGTTTGACAAACTCAACTAGGTATCAGTGTCTAGGAATATCTGTGGCTAGACCTCTGCAAACTGGCTTATCCTCTGTTCAATCATAGCGTCACCATCAAAGTTAACAAAGTCTGTTAGCTCAGAGCTGTCAGCCTGTTTCTTATGTGCAAAATGTTAAGAGCTCATAAAATCTTTGTCTTGGACAGTTATTGTCAACTTGACACAAACTAGAATCACCTGGGAAGAGGGAACCTCATATGAGGAATTGGCTCCATCAGATTGTCCTGTGGGCATGTTTATGGTGCATGTTCTTGATTAATGATTGATGTGGGAGGCCATGGTCCACTGTGGGTAGAGCCAACCCTGGGCAAGTGGTCCTGGATTGTATAAGAAAGCAGGCTAATTAAGCCACAAGGAGCAAGCCAGTAAGCAGCCTTCCCCCACGGCTCTGCTTCAGTTCCTGCCTCCAGGTTGCTGCGTGACTTTCTTCTTTGGCTTCCCCTGATGATAGTCTGTAACCTATAGGCCAAATAAACCTTTTCCTCCCTCAAGGTGTTTTTGGTTGTGGTACTGATCACAGCAATGAAAAGCAAGCTAGGACACCCTTCAATCTTATCTGCATTGTCCTTTTAGATAGAAGCTGACAGTTTATCAGTATAAAACTTTGTAGACTCTTCATTTTCCAGTACATCACAAGAGCTTTACCCAGAGTTTAGGTCCTTAATGGTCCCACATATTTTTGCTGAGATGTCTGAGGAATCCCTTTAAATATCCTAAGTGCTCTCTAGTTGTATTAACTGAAGCCTGTGTCACAATCTCTTCACAGGCTTTGTGTGATAGACTGCTCTGACTTCTTGATCTTGCTATTAGTAAATGCCGTGCGGCCACATCCTCAGTTACTTCTTCAGAACATGCTTTCTGACAATGAACCTCTTCATTTCAGTTACTTTTGTGATTAAGATGGGTTGGCGATTTCCCAAATCACATCTTCAGTCTTTTCTCTTCACACTTCATTATATTCCTTTTACTACAATACTTCTGTTTAAAAAATGTTCTCAGTTAAATGTCCATATAAAAATTCATACATGAATATCTGCAATCACTGTTTTTAATATTTAGAAGATGGGTCATGAAAAATGACAAATATGATAAAGACTGTGGAAAATCCATACTTCCAGCAGTCAATAATAAATGAGCTGTTCATATATATAACACAAATACATGTCAATTAGTTATGCAGACTAACAGCAGACAAAATGTACATAAATACTTGGAAGTTACATTGACATAAACCTCTTGAAGAACTTATGTACAGTAAAACCGGTGGTTGCCTAGGGATTGAATGAAGGGCATGAAGGACACTGAGAAGAATCCTGAAGAAACACATGGTAACTTTGGAGCTCTGGGGTATGTTTAAAATCACTGCTAGAATGGCTTTACAGTATATACACATATATCAAACTACACAACTATATACAATATACAGAGTTTGCTAACTACACTCCATAAAGCCTATAAAAATAATCCATTTAAAATTCTAGACCGCCCACTTCTACTGACAAATCAAACAAGTAGACATTAATATAGTAATTCTACCATATCACTACAAATGCCTTAGGAAGCCATCTTACCCAATGGTAAGCAACAAAGGTCATTTTCATTATAACTAAGAATTCTGGTTATGTGCAAAAAGTTATATTCTTGGATCATTTCACTCTCTTGGTTACTGCCTATACAGCAAAGACATTTAGCAAAGATCTCAGGAAGGCATAGGAATCCCCCCCCCAAAAAAAAAAATCTATGCTGAACTAGTGACCTTGGTCCTAAGTGACACAGCACTTTATGCTGAAGAGTTCTATAAATCCTTTGACACTACACAGCTTTCATGAGTATAATATTTAGGAATGTTCTTACAATGAGAATTTTCCCTGTAGTTAATTGAAACTAATCTGTAATTCCATATACTCACATCCACTATTTCTGTACTTTTGTTTAGTGGCACTTTGCGATATACAGCTGTTAGCCTGCATCCCAATCCTTACCACATAGGTCTCAACAGTGCAAGGAGATATAGTTCATGAGCTAGAAATGAGACACATGATCCATTCTGCTCAAACACATGGCAGATTATCACAATATACCAATTTGTGGTCCTTCAAATAACTCTGAAATCCAGTCAAGTCAGATCCTCCAAATACTTGAAATTATTATCTATGAAGTGTTTTTCAACAATAGAAGGTAACACAGTAACTGGACTCAGAATTGCTCATCAGCAACCTGCTGTCCCATTTAAAATACGACTGTTTATGTCTTTAGCTGGTCAAATAATAACTTTGTTTTCACTACACTCCAACCTCCCCTAAGATTAAAAGTAAAGTAAATTCTAAGGAATTTATTATTGGAAGCCAAAGGAATAGGAGGCAAGTACTTGTTCTGGTTGGATAACTTAAAGATGTGGGATGTCCATTATGTTAGAAAGTTCATAAAGAACTTGGGATAGTGGCACATGTCTAAACTCTCAGCTACTAAGGAGGCTGAGGAAAGAGAAGTTCAAGGCTAGCTTGGACAAAATAAAAATACTGGCTCAAACAAGCAAATAAAAAATATTTCACACTAAAACAACATCCAAGAAGTAAATTATTTCTGCAAGCCAAATACAGAGCATAGCTCAGATCTTCTTGGCTATACCCAACTCTGCCAGTCAAATATGACAGATTGGGGAATTATACTCTTATCATGTGCTTCACAATTACTATAGGGACTTTGAAGAGTAAATAAGTCTTTTCTTCCCAGAGGTTGTTGTAGCTGAAGTTTTCCTGGTCCTGCCGGGCCCACGGTCAGGACAAATCTGTCTCACTAGCGTCCCCCAAGTAAACACACAGAGACTTATATTACTTATAAACTGTATGGCCGTGGCAGGCTTCTTGATATCTGTCCTTATATCTTAAATTAACCCCTTTCTATTAGTCTATACCTTGCCACATGGCTTGTGACTTACGGTCGCTTACATCTTGCTACTCATTGCAGCAGCTGGCAGCATCTCCTGACCCAGCCTTCTTTCTCCCAGCATTCTCCTCTCTGCTTGTCCTGCCTGGCTACTGGCCAATCAGCATTTTATTTATTAATCAATCATAGCAACACATTTTTATAGCATACAGAACATCCCACAGCAGGTTGTTGAAGAGACTAAGATGGAAGAGATTAGATAGTTTTAGTCATATATACTAAGAGACAGTGGCATGTTACTCGAGCTAGTCAAAATGTACAACATAGCTCTTGAAAGCTTCCTACATACTAGCCATTCCTAATGCATCTCCCTGTCATGACTGCTCACTATGAGATTCAACATCTGACTGAATACTATTGTGCTACAAGCACCCCTAAAGTCTTCCTGCTGCATGAATCTTTTGGTGCCGATTCAGGTGGGAGCTTAAGCTGTAGGCTTTCCCACACTCACCGCACTCATATGACCTCTCTCCAGAGTGAACTTTCTGGTGCCGAACAAGGTGGGAGGTTCGGATGAAATCTTTCCCACACTTGCTGCACACAAAAGGCCTTTCCCCAGTATGAACCCTTTGGTGTGCTATAAAATCAGAGCTTCTACTAAAAAATTTCCCACAGTCAGTGCACTCAAAAGGCTTTGACTCAGTGTGAATTCTCTGATGTTTAATGAGGGTGTATCTGTGCCCAAAGGATTTCCCGCAATCACTGCAATCATAAGGGTTTTCTCCAGTGTGGATACTTTCATGCTGAACAAGTGTCGATTTGTGTCTGAAGACTTTGCCACAGTCATTGCACTTATAAGGCCTCGAGCCACTGTGTACTCTCTGGTGTACTATTAGGTTGGAGTGATGGCTAAAGTATTTCCCGCATTCGGTGCACTTGTAAGGCATTTCTCCAGTGTGGATTCTCTTATGTTGAGTGAGGTTGTCTTTTCGACTAAAGGCTTTTCCGCATTCACTACACTCATAAGGCCTTTCTCCAGTATGGATCCTCTGGTGCTGGATGAGTGTGGCTTTGCGGCTGAAGGCTTTCCCACATTCACTGCACTCATAAGGCTTTTCTCCACTATGGATCCTCTGGTGCTGCACAAGGGTATCTTTGCGGTTGAAACCTTTCCCACACTCACCACATGTATAATGCATTTGTCCAGCATGGAAGTCCTCTCCATTCTCAGTGCTCCCTGTTCTTTTCTTGCTAAGAGTGATCTCTGGTTGGTGACCAATCAAACTGTCCTGAAGGTTCCTCTGCTCCACCTCCCATGCAGAGGGCTTCCCTGAAGAGTAGGGCTCTACATGAACTTTGAAATTCTTAAGTAAGGAGGCTCTACTGTCATTCTTCTGTAAAGAATTCTCGACACTATTATGCTTTAGGTTCTGGCAAAAGTTTTCACTTAACCAGAACTGTCTCTCACATGCCCTGCATGAGTAAGTTACAAGTGCAGGGTATGTTCCTTGGTGTTCCTCCACATCCAAAAGACCATTCAAAATGGGGCCACATATGCCACAAGGATAAGTTGTCTGAATGAAGAAGGAACCTGCCTTGGGAATGTTAACATGTGGTACTCCAACAGAAATGCTTGGTTCAGAAGGCTCTGCTTCATCCTTCACTGCACACCAACAACCTGAAGGCAGAAAACACACTGGTATTTACACTCTGAAATACATGTTATCTTAGTCAGGGTTACTACTGCTGCCAAAATACCTCAGCCAAAGGCAAGCTGGGGAGGAGTTTATTCAGCTTACTCTTCCACAGCACTGTTCATAATTAAAGGAAATCAGGACAGGAACTTATATGGGGCAGAAACCTGGAGGCAGGCACTGATATAGAAGCCATGAAAGGGTACTGCTTACTGGATTGTTCCCCATGGCTTTTTTGGCCTGCTTTCTTACAGAACCCAGGACCACCAGTCCAGGGATGGCACCACCCACAATGGGTGATCAAAGAATAGAGACAGTTATGAGATAAAGATATAAGAATGAGGCTAGTACAGGAGAAAAAAAAATAGTCTTTATTATTTCTCTAAAAATGACTTCTGGAAAGGCTTGGCTGACTGCTAGTAACAGGTCAGAGTTACGCATAAGTGTATGTTCCTGGCCCAGGAATGTCTGATTTAAAATGAGTGGCTTATATTCAAAGACTATTAAAGAATTATGTATACATCTGATGATCTTAGTTTAGTTCAATGACCTTAGTTCAGTCCAATGATCTTCTTTCAGTCCAATACTAGAAAGACCGACGACGAGGGAGCAATAGAAAACACTTGCATTAGAGACATGGGGAGAAAGCCCTGGGTCAGAAACTAGAGCAGAAATAACAAAAGGGGTAAGATGGAGAGGAAAAGACAGAAAGAAGGTATGTCATCTGGCACTGGCATCAAATGCTATGGACACAAAACAGGTTTCTGATACTACCTGATAAACATTTGAAAGTCATGCCCCCCTCTAGTTCTTACTTGAGTTGGTCCAAGCTCCTTCTGCTGCGCTTAGCGTCATCCCCTCTCAGTCAGGTGCCCAGGGCTCTCTTCCTTGCCATCGTTCAGGAACCATAAAGGATCTGGAAGACAGAAATCATCAGGGAAAGGATAGGTGAGTATAAAACACACCCATGCAAGACTGGGAGGAAAATACAATAAAATAAAGCCTGTCTTGCAGGGACAGTCCAGTGAGTTTCACAAACAATGACTATGGTAACTGAAAGCTTTATTTGCTGATCCAGAAAAATGTTGATAAAGGTGGCAGAACATGGAGCCCTGAAGTGTGTGCCTGTGGACAAAGTCTTACCGCCAGGGAGAAAGCATGCAGGATGCGATCTACTGTGATAACCTTAAGACCCTTGATCCCCAAATATCTCCTGACAGTAAGAATTGGGGAGCAAAGAGAATGGAGAAGAAAACTCATTGTATCTAAGGCTTGGCACCCAGAGAACCTATGTGATGGAATCAGGTAAAACAGTAGTGGCTAAGGCACAGCTATGCTAAGAAAAGATCAAGCCCTATAGTTTAAAAAAGGAGAACAGTACCATCCCAGAAGCCTAGGATAGCTCTCCTATCCCAGGAGATGGTAAATATAAAGCACAGAATGCATCATACCACAATAGTACAATGTCTGAACTTCATCAAGAAGCTCCCACTTCAAACCTAAATTCATTCTCAGGTTATGTCACATGGTCCTGAGCCAAATGGAAAACTGCCCTCAAGTTTCCTGTTTCTCATCTTAAACACCACATAAAACAACACCCATAATAAATCTCAACCTCAGCCAAATCCCTATGTCTCATATCTCACCTATGAGGTCTCCAGCGATCCCTTCCCCAAGATGCTGGACCAGAATATTTTGCAAGCTTTCCTGCTGGTTGCACTGTGAGACACCTTGGATTTACCATATCTAAAACCCAATTCTTAATCCTTCTGAAAAAATGTTCACCACTCTAACGTATCATTTTCAACCTTTCAGATGTTTATGAAGTGGGGGAGGGGTAGTAGGACAGTTTTTCACTCACTGCTTTCACAACCACATTTGAAAAGACCAGGAAACTTTGACGGTTTCATCTCCAAACTTATCTTCAGAATTTAATGACTATCCAGAATCCATTCCACGTTCCCCCGACCCTATGCTGGTCGAGTTATTACCAGAACATTCTCAGAGTCAGTTGCAATAGCTTCCTGGCCTGAGTCCCTGCTTCAGTCCTTATCATCCCAACCCCACAGCAGACTGTTTCCTGAATGAATACCGGAATGCATATCTAAGTCTTTTTAAGATCATCTCTTTCCATCATTCAAAACGCTCCTTAGTTCTCAAATTAGGATACAATTCATCGTAAGCGTGTGACGCAAGATAGGAATGACTGCTACAATCTCTCCTGCATCCAAGTGTCAAAAAGGCACCCATTTTTCGATTGCTTCATGCACTCGCCAAGCCTCTGCTCTGGTCCTGTTTTGTTTTGCCATCACACTGCCCTACATTCCACTGCTGGTCAGAAACCGCAAACCTCCCACTCACACGGGTCCCCTGCCCTGCAGCCACTTGTGGATTTGTGATTAGAAGCTGGGGATGACAGGTGAAGGTCTGAGAACTTAGGACCCACCTGCGCAGGGTTCATTGCCACCGCCCTCACCTGCCTAAGCAGCATAAAGTAGGGCGAGCAGGGACCGCTGTCACTTGGCCCTGGAGACGGGATCTCCTTACTCCGTCAACGCTCAATATTCCCTCAGAGGCAAGTAAGTCTCCTTTTGTGACTTCTGGTGCCCGTCAACTCGGAACCGGTTCCAAAGTTTGGGCCATAATGCTACCAAGACGG
>CABHPP010129111.1:17388-30968 GCA_902168425.1 Peromyscus attwateri | reverse complement strand
CCCCCCCCCCCCCCGTTCTCTCTCTTCTAAGGATGTTTGCTAATAACTGCCCTTGAAGAGGTAATCCAGAGCCCTGCCCACAAGATGTGCAAGAATGCTGGAGCTCCACAGAGACTCAGCTCCTGGGAGCATATGGTGGAGCCAATACTACTGCTGTATTAGTCAGAGTCCTCTAAAGGAACAGACTGAGTGTGTGTGTGTGTGTGTGTGAGAGAGAGAGAGGGGGGGGGAGGGAGGGAGGGAGGGAGAGAGAGAGAGAGAGAGAGAGAGAGAGAGAGAGAGAGAGGAGAAATTAGGTTGATTCACAGAATATGGTCCTGGTAGTCCAATCTGTCTCACACTGGAGAGGCCAGGGACCCCACTCAGTCCTCCAAGCTAGTTATCTCAGCATCCCGAATCCTCTAAAGGACCGGAGGGTTCCTGGAGAGCTGCTGGTCTAAGTTAGAATGCCAACGAAGTCGGGTTTCCTATCAGGGAGGGAATACCACAGCAACAGGTAGATGGGCTCGCCGGCCAGCCTGAGGGCCAGCAGACAAAGACCATTTTCCTTCTTCCACACCTTTCGATCTGGGCTGCCACCAGAAGTCACCGCCCACATTTAGGCCAGGTCTAACCCCCTCTCTAATCATCTAATCAAGGAAATCCCTCACCTGTGTGCCCAGCAGCGTGGGTTTTAGTCGATTCCAGATGTAGCCAAGTTGACAACTGATCTCTTATGGTGGGGAAAGTGGACCCACACAATATAACTTGATTTCTTTGGAGGAATCTGGTGTTGCTAGAAACTGGAACAAAGCAGGACATGGAGCCAGGAAAAGTTACCCAGAGTCCTGGCAAGTCAGAGACTTGCCTTGCTGTTGAGTGACTGGACTACTAAGTGTGCTTCACGAATGACTTTCTAGAGGGACTGTTGTCGGGAATTGATTATGATATTGGGCAAATGAGTGTGCAATGGCGTGAGGGCTAATCTATCACTCCCTATCTGAGAAATCCAGGCACTCCATCTTTTTTGACAGGCAGCATGTATATTCTATTGCCAGGAAGGAAGGCGGTTGTCAAATTCCCATTTTTTTCTCTTTGAAAAATTAACATTTAACTCAAATGCGAGATCTGGGGGAACACATAAGACCTTAATTACAAAGTGCAGTTCAAGATTTGTACTAATTAATAAGCTGATGAAAAATTCATTGACATTCAGAAAAGAAACAAGAGAGGGGAGAAAAAGCTGGCCAGGGTTAACACGGAGTTCTAGAAAATGTTTAAGTCTACCCAAAGAGGCAGCCACCCCTCTGTCGTAATTACAGTTTAATCACTCACATGATTATTTCATCTGTAAAACTTCAGTTGTACATCAAAAGCCGTGCAGAGAATATTTCTTTAAACTTTACAGTTTCTTACAGCAATATTATACCAGTATATTAAAGACTTTAAAGACCAGCTTAGTTTCCTAACATATTATTTGTTTGTTTGTTTGGGGGGTGCGGTTTGGGACTGTGTCTAGCTGGCCTGGGTAGCCTGGAACTCACTGTGTACACCCGACTGGCCTGGAGCTTGTGGTGAGTCCCTCCCTCGCCTTTATTTTTTTTTTTAAATGTGACTTATTTCATGAGCATTTGTGTTTTGCCTGCATATATGTCTGTGTGATCTGAAACTGGAGTGACAGGAACTTATGAGCTTGCCTTGGTGCTGGGAATTAAACTCAGGACCTCTGGAAGAGCAGCCAGTGCTCTTAACCACTGAGCCATCTCTCCAGCCCCAGCTACTGCCTTCAGATGTAAGGGAAGCTGTTGGAATCATGGCGTTGCTGCTGTTCACTAGCTGCGATCTCCTGTTAGTTGAATAATATTCCTTTAGAGTTTCCCAAATGGTGACGAGAATGACCCATCAGGCTGTGGTACAGATGATCACCTTCTTCTGTGACTCACCACACCCTTCCCTTCCAGAGTTTGAGCTCAAGCAGACCAGGAACTAGACCGGGTACTGAAACAGAGTATCCGTGGGCACAGCTAGGCTAGCAGATAAGACAGCACAAGAGGACGCCAGCGATCCTGTGCTTTGTGTAACCACCCTGTCCTGGCCCGCATCACCACCTCAGCTAGACCTGGAAGACTAGATCTGCAAAGGCGAATTCAAGCGGGCTCACCAAGGGCAGAGGCTTCCGCCACCCCATGAGGAATTAAAAAAAAAAAAAGCAACTGGTAAAGGGATATGAAGGCCCTAGGATTAGGAGAGAAGGGAGCTGAGGCAGGCAGTGGACTCCCTCCAGGAGACAAGACTGTTGCATTCTGGAGGAGGTGGGCTATGTGTCCTTGGCCCCACCAAACCAGCTTCTCCAACCAGATAAGAGCACCCGGTGGGTGTGGCCATGAGGCACACATCCCATAATGTTCCCACTTCCTGAGTCACAGAGAAGAGAAAGACAACCTCCAGCCTGCCCCATGTCATGCAAATCCCAATGGCCAGCTCCCCCACATGGCCATCCAAGGATCTTTCCAGAGCAGAAGTCTAGTTCAAGCTGGTAAGGTAAAGTTCAGGCCAACACATAGGTCTTAAGTGATCCAGGTCCTCTACCTGTCTCATGTCACCTTCCCCTCCCCGCCCGTCTTAGTTACTTTTCCTGTTGTGATAAAACACCCTGACAAAGGTCACAAATAAGGAAGAATTAATTTTGGCTCACAGGTCTGGAGTACAAACAAACCATCATAGCAGTCAAGGTAGCAGGAGCTTAAAGCAGTCTGTGATAGGGTAATTATAAAGGCAATTATAGTTGTAATTATAATTTTCCTTGGTTATGATAAAAGATAAATTAGATATGAAACTTTAGACTCACAAATATAAGACAAATGATAAAATATCTTCTTTAATTTTGCCAAATACAAATCAACTAGATATTGTAACTGTAATTCTTGCTTGATAACTGTTATATATATAATTTTACTGTATTAAAACTAAAACCTTCTTTTTTGATTAGATAGAAAAGGGGAAGTGCTGGGGGATGTCTTTGTGTACGCTGTGAATATATGTTGTTCTCACTGGTTAATAAACAAGCTGCTTTGGCCTATGGCAAAGCAGTTTAGAGGCAGGTGGGAAATCCAAGGAGAGAGACAGGAAAGAGAAAACAGAGTCTGGGGAGATATGCCAGCCTGCCAATCAAGGAGTAACATGCCAGCAGACTGGTAAGCCACAGAACACGTGGCAAAACATAGATTAATAGAAATGGATTAATTTATCCGGGCGGTGGTGGTGCACGCCTTTAATCCCAGCACTTGGGAGGCAGAGCCAGGCGGATCTCTGTGAGTTTGAGGCCAGCCTGGGCTACCAAGTGAGTTCCAGGAAAAGGCGCAAAGCTACACAAAGAAACCCTGTCTCAAAAAACCAAAAAAAAAGGGGGGGGGGATTAATTTAAGATATAAGAGCTAGCTAGCAAGAGGTCTGCCATAGACCATACAGTTTGTAAATAATAATAATAAGATTAAGCCTCTGAGTGATTATTTTATAAGCGGCTTCAGGACCTCAGGGCCTTGCAGAACCGGAGAAATCTTCCGACTACATATCTAGTCAGGAAGAAGAAAGCAATCAATGCTCAGGGTCCGCTCACTTTCTTCTCTTCCTCCAGTTCAGAACTCCAGCCCAGGGAATGGTGCCACCCGCAGTGGGCAGGTCCTCCCACCTCAACTAACCTAATCACAACAGTCCTCCCATACGTATGCCCGGAGATCCATCTCCCAGATGATTCTAGCTGCATAACATTTCAAGTTGACAACTAAGATTAACCATCACACCGCTTTAACTGAGACCTCTTCTTCTACGGTCCTCCCAAACCACCCCCAGTCCCCAGGGCATTGTACTCCTGAGTCCTCTGTATGAAATAACCCTACCCCTGTGCATCCTGAGAATACCTACGCACCTCTCAGGAACTACTTAGAACACACCTCCTCCTTGACACACACACACACACACACACACACACACACACACACACACACTTGTCTCCACTGCTGGCTAGCCCTTGGACAACCTGTGGTACCTAACCTCAGTTCTTCGATTAAGTGTGAACACACTGTCTGAATTCAAATCCAGTACCCGTGGAACCTGGGCAGCTAGTCTAGCTCCTAGGCTTGGTTTCTTTATTAGCAAAATAGGAGTGCCGGCAGTAGCCATGGTAACCGGAAAGATTACCATTCTTCTATGGGAGAGCACCCACAGAAACAAAACCTGGCCTGTACTAAGTATCCATAAGTGTTACTGAAGTTAATTTTGTTACCAACGTTATGATTTTGCCTTCTCCAGGTACCACTTGTGCTATGCTCTTTGTTTTTACTTTTCCTTTTTAAAAAAAATTTTTTTTTCATTTTTAGTCCTCAAAACTTTTTTTTCTGGTTCCAAAATTACTCCTATGTTTTTTTTTTTCGGTTTTGTTGTTTTTATATTTAAATTTTTAAAATTTATTTCATATATATGGTGTTTTGCCTGCATGTATGTATGTGCACCATGTGCGTGCCTGGTGCTTGCGGAGTCCAGAAGAGGGCATCAGATCCCCTGGGGCTGGAATTATAGATGGTTGGGAGCAGCTGGGTGGGTGCTGGGAACTGAACCAGGGACCTCTGGAAGAGTAACTGGTGCTCTTAACCACTGAGCCATCTCTCCAGACCCTGTTTTTTTTATTTTTAAGTTAGCATACAAAGCAACAGGTTTCCCCATGGCCTTTTCATATACACATGTTAGTATCCTCGATTCTAACCTGTTCCCTTCCCCTCTCCTGCATTCCATGCCCCCTTATTATTTTCCTTAAATTATTTCCCCAAATTTCCAAGGCAGAGTCCACGGAGTTCTAGAGATGGGCTCATTATGTCCATACAATACAGATGAAGTAAAACCTGGCTGTCTGTGGCTCCTCCATCCAGCATCTCCTCTCTCTACACATGCACACAACACCCTTGTAGACAATGACTCAACCGTGTGTCCATCTGCCAGCGAAGACTATACACACTGCGTAAAGGCAGTCACCAAAGCCCGCCTCTTGTTTCAGTTAGCAAAGAGTTCAGAAATGATCTTGACAAATGATAGCTGTCCATCAGTGTGCAATCAACGAGCAGAGGTGGTTTGGGAGCTTCGTCCCATGTTTAAGTGGCTGGAACAACCTATGTAAAGGCCAGACAATAACAGATGAAAAGTCGCAAGAGCTGGATATGGTGGTGCATGCCTGTGAGTCCCAGTTCAGGAGGCCAAGTCAAGAGGATGGAGAAGGCTAGCCTGGGCTACCTCACAATGATGTGTCAACCATAATAATAATGATAGAAAACTAGAACAGAAAATCTATAACTGGAGAGAGCCGCCTTCTCCCACTGATCCTTGGGGTAGCCAGGGGGGGCCTTCCCTCCTGTCTCGTTTCCTCCCTCCAACATATATGAACGTCTTTGCTTTTTTTGGCAACACATTGGAAGGGGTTTCGGGGTAGAATGAACCCGAAATTGGGGAGAACCATTCGATTTTAGCAGCAGCAGAAGACGGGCGCTATGCACACAGCCCTTGTCCCTCAGGCTTGAAGAGATTAGAAGCTAATCATTTATATTGAAATCCAAAGTCCTAGTTCTGGTCTCCGTCTTTTGATGGACAGGTCTGAAAATACAGACTGATTTGAAAACCTAGAGCTGTTTAAAGGAGAGCAGCAGTAATTCCTCCATTAGATGCTAAGAAAGGAGAGGAGGGGGGTCCCAACGCCAGGGAGGGGCAGGGGTTCGGGAGGAAAGCCACGCCTCCTCTCAATGGAAACTCACCACCGCTCCTAATCTGCGTTCCCTTTCTGAGCCTTCCAGACCTCAAATTGGCAGAAAATATTTTTTTTTCCCCCTGTGCGAGTTAAAATGCCCTCGAGCTGCAGTAGTGAGATTCTCTGGACAGTGGCATCGTTCTGATGTTATCGGCTGTCTTCCTGTTTTCATGAATAATGTATAAGAAGCAGATATGAGCCGTGGATTCTTCCACGGCTGACGATATCGCCACCAGGCAAGTCTGTGAACCCTCCACAGTCATTTCTTTCCGTAGCTCTCCCAGGTCTCCACACCCTCCCGACAACGACGACTTCTGGCTGGCTGTCATGTGCCGGGAACCTTGGGAAGACTGGCAGCCTCTCCCCACTGTTCTCTTGATAGCAGGAAACTGTGGAAAGAAAAGAGGCAACTGGCCGCTGCCTTCCCCTCCTTCTGTGGTCCCACATCTGAGGAGCAGCCCTGGTGTTCCTGGTGGTACCAAGTCCGTTGACCCGACGCCTGATGATGCCTGTGTGGCCCAGCTCTCTCTCTCTCTCTCTCTCTCTGCCTATTGCCTAGCCAGAAAATGCTTGTCACTGGGCAAAGGCTGGGGCTGGAGGGAGAGCCATGCCTCTGTGCGCTCCTCGTCCTTTCTCTGTTCACATCTACTATGCCATTACAGAGGAAATCAAGATCTCCCAGCCCCACACTTTCACTCACCCGTCCCACGTATTTTTATTTTCTGTGATGTGTCCCATGGTGGAGCCGTGCCGTAATCAGTGATCACGGAAAGAAATCTAACTTGTTACGAGCGTAATAAAGGGAGACAAGGACATCAAGGAAGTCAGTGACGGGGATGCCAGTGCTGAGCTAAAGAAGCCGAAAGACAGGGAACTGGGAGGCAGGACATCCAGGCACTGGGAACAGCATGTGCAAAGCCTCTCAATGCAGCTAAGGCGGACTGTTAGGGGAACCAGGAGACCGAGTGCCCCAGCCTGAGCACCGTTTGTATGTACATCAGGCTTCAATGTCCAGCTTGATGCTCGCCCACTTTCTCCTCCTTGAATCTCTGCTGTCCCTTAAGGACTGAGAACTATTCAGTCTTAATCTTTCCTCACCTCTCTTACTCCCCGCTACCCCCCTGTCGTCGTCCGTCCGTCCGACCATCCGTCGTCCCCCATCCCACCCCACCCTGTGAGTCTCAACCTTCCTAATGCTGCCACCCTTTAATACAGTTCCTCAACCATAAACCATAAAATTATTTCATGACGACAACATAAATGTAATTTTGCTACTGTTATGAACCGTAATGTAGACAGCCGATGCGTGACCTCCAAAGGGGTCCTGACCCACAGGTTGAGAACCACTGCTTCAAGGGTTCCTTAACTGCTCCTTCATGGGGTCATTAAAGCCAACTTCTCAGTGTAGAGCCATGGAGTCAGATACAGAGCCTGTCACCTGGAAGGGATACCACAGAGGCCAGGAGCATTTACTGAGCCCCAGTTGAGGAGCTAAAATCACCCTGAATGTCCTGCAAGGTGTGGTTAAATAAGCCATGATACATACATACATACACACACACACACACACACACACACACACACACACACACACAGAGTAGTGTCATCCAGTCCGTCAAAGGGATGGTTCTCAGCCTAATGATCTTGGAAATTTCTCAGAATATAACATTAATCTTTAAAAGCAGGATACAAAATTCATCATAAGGCACATTCTTCGTTTCATGTGGAAAAAAATATATATGCAAAGAAAAAGAGAAGCAAAGTCATCAGCAGCCTGTCTCTGGAGGTGGCACTACTGGAGACTTCTGAGTTCTTTTTCATACGTCTCCATTTCCCCCCAGATGTAACTAATTTAATTAATTGGTGATTGAAATAATTTAATTTATTTAAACTAATATTCAAGCACTTAATACCTGTTCAGTATCATTTGCAAGTCAACGATATGCAGAATATAAATACGGTCTCTGTCTTAAAGAAATGTTTTTCATTTGGGTGGTTGGTTTTGGTTTGGGGTTGTTGTTACTGTTTTGAGACAGGGTTTCATGTACTCCGGCCTGGCCTTGAACTTGTTACAAAGCCAAAGATGGCCTTGGATACATGTCCTGAGTATCTTGATTGCTGGTGTGTGCCACCATGTCCAGCTCAAGAAACGCTTTGGTAATTTTTTTCTTTTAAAATTAAGTTGCTTGAGCTGGGCGTTGGTGGCGCACGCCTTTAATCCCAGCACTCGGGAGGCAGAGGTAGGTGGATCTCTGTGAGTTTGAGGCCAGCCTGGGCTACCAAGTGAGCTCCAGGAAAGGCGCAAAGCTACACAGAGAAACCCTGTCTCAAAAACCAAAAAAAAAAAAATTAAGTTGCTTGAAAAAAAATGTATGGCTTAATAGATGGCCTGGTAGTTAAAAACACCTATTTCTCTTGTGAGTTCAGTTCCTATTACCATACCAGCTCAAAGGGCATCTGATGCCTCTTGGCCTCTGCAGGTACCTGCACTAACATGCATACAGCCCCCTCCCCAAAAGACACACACACACACACACACACACACACACACACACACACACGTTTTTAAGACCAGTTATCATAACTCCTGGAAGATAATTCCCAAAATGCTCCCCCCTGCTGGCACCAGAAGGGCAAGTGCCACGTAGCAGCATCTTGGTCCCCACTATGGATGCCAGGGGCAGAAACACTCGAATGTCCACTTGTCATTTGTGGCCAAGGCAACAACAAGGACTCTCTCATCACTGCGGCATGGAAAGCTCTGTGCCGTTCACTTTACACATTCCATCTCCACCTCCCTGCCTGCTCCCTTCATTTCAGCCCTCCTGCAGGTACATTTCTGGGAGATTTTCTCCTAGGAATGAACCCTCAAGTATTCAGAATAGAATCATATGCCTGAAGCCTGGCTCTGACTTGCCGCTTCCTAATGGTACCCTATGCAGGGGCTTGTGATTACACCACAGATAAAGCCAGCGAGAGAACAGCAGGAGCCCAAGGACTCCTGTGAGCTAAGAGTGATTGTTTCCATGCAAATTGTTTTTCATAGGAAGGAGATAACAGGCAAATGAAATATAGGAGACTGGCAGAGATTTTTCTAAACCAGTGCTGGGGGCAGGGAGCTCTCTGAGGGCCCCTCAGCTTGTCTATTTTTTTTAAAAGATCTTTGAGATTTGTGTGTGTGTGTGTGTGTGTGTGTGTGTGTGTGTGTGTGTGTGTTCAGGCAGAAGTTGGAAGAGAGTGTCAGATCCCCTGGAACTGGAGTTACAGATAGTTGTGAGCCACCATGTGGGTGCTGGGAACCATACCCACGTCCTCTGCAAGAGCAGCCCATGCTCTTAGCTGTGGAGCCTCGTCTCCAGTCCTAATCTCAGCTCGTCTTTAGCAGTGAAACTATGAAATCTGCATAATTCCTATCAAGCAGAACCGAATGCGTCCCTAGCCCGGCTCCTTCTCTCCAAGCTCAGCCCGGTCAGCCTCTCTTTCTGCTCCTCCAGCGGTTCATCTTAGCCTTGACCAAA
This sequence comes from Peromyscus attwateri, assembly GCA_902168425.1. Classification (NCBI taxonomy): domain Eukaryota; kingdom Metazoa; phylum Chordata; class Mammalia; order Rodentia; family Cricetidae; genus Peromyscus; species Peromyscus attwateri. The sequence continues at coordinate 21,683 of CABHPP010129111.1, read as the reverse complement.
GAGTCTTCTTTCTGGATGGTAGCACTTCCTGCCGGTGAAGCATTTTAACCAGAGGATGAGCTTAAGTGACAGACAGAATGAGCAATATTAACTCAAGTGAGTTAAGATTGAGTTGTCTCCTTTCGTATGGCTTAGGAGAGACTGTCAAGAACATCAAAACCATGGTTTTTTTTTGTTTTTTTTTTTATTATTGGCCACAGCAGCCCGAGCTGTGAAAAGGGAGTTAATGCAGAGCCGGTGAAGAGAAACGCATTAAGTAAGTCATGATATGCATGCTATGTGAATGTGATAAAAATATCCGTGAAGTGGCACAGACATATATGATGTTTGGAAAACATAAGAGGCAATTCTGCAACAAGTCCAACTCTGCTCCTGGGGAAGGGCCAGAGAAATTAGCTGGCTCATTTCAGGGACTCAGACGTGGATGTTTGCATTGAGTTCTGGAGCATCAATCAGTCTTTGCACTTCTGAATCCTGCAGCCTCCCAGAGTCTCAGATCTGAGTTCATAGACTCTATACTTGGTCTGTAACAGGGAGAGGTATTTTGTTCCAACAACCAGGAAATTTTACACACACACACACACACACACACACACACACACACACACACACAAATACAGATTGCTTGTTCTCCATCACAATAGGAAGTTCTGGCAGACTGGGCCTGTATTCTGTGTGGCCAATAATCAGGTGACCACAGGCCTTAGGAGTTGCTCAGCTCAGACTTGCCTTACTCTGTATCCCTGAGTCTAGAGCTGCCCCAGCAACACAGGACAGAAGAAGATTCTTCATCTTTCTACTCCTCTTTTTTCCTTGTCAACACATTTTCTTTCTTCTTTCTTTCTCAGCAATATCTCCTGCAAAACATACACACACACACACACACACACACACACACACAAACACATAAAGAGTCCAGGAGAAGAATAAAAACTGTCTCCCATGGCATCAGGAATGAAGGAATGACAGAGATACATGTACAGAAAAGCTGGGATTGGGTAGGCTGTGCCCACTCTGCTGGAGTAGCACCAACAATAACCAGTATAATAATAATAATAATAATAATAATAATAATAATAATAATAACAACAACAACAACAACAACAACCCAGAGCCCCTGCCCGTTTATTATGCAAGCACCAAGAGAGGGATTAGCTAGACTTGGTAGGAGGTGTCTATCAATCTTGGCAGCAATCTTGGGCTATGAACGTCCAGGAGGCGACAAGCAGCAGTTGCTAGCTTTTGCACACCCTGATCAGTCAGTCATTCATAAACACTGATGTTTGCACACACTGTCAACATTGGCACTAGGACCAGAGGAAGGTTCTGCGATCCCTCTGAACCTCACTTGGGGGAAGGCTTAGCCCCTTCCATGGGTCTGAGGCAATGGAGTCCTTGACTTGGCTGTGCCTACGTCAAGTGATACACATTCACTCAAGGCTTCCTCCCCTGACCCAGTCTCCCCTTGCTGGTTTCTACAACTTTCCATGTCTGATAGAACAGCCCAAGGCCAACGATGTATTGCCTCAGAGCTGTTTGACTGGCAGAAGCAGCTTTTTAGAATCCACCTAATATGTTATTTAGTATAGGCTGTGAGGTGGAGATGAAAAACAAAACCACTTCTCCTGTTTAGAACATCATCATGCATAGATCACAGACACATATTTTGGGGACAAAGTGTCTGAGTTCGAATCCTGGCTTTCTCACCGACTGTGTGATCTTGGACAAGTCATGAACTTCTTGCATTTGAATCCCCTCCACTGTAGCAGAGATACTGGCGCCTGGTGTAGAGGACTGTCATATAAATTAAATGAGTGTCTGTACACAAACCACTTACAACAGAGCCTGGCACACAGTGAAGGTTGTAAAAATGTGACTTATCGTGTGAGCAATAATCTTCCCCTCTGTGAACTAATACTGAAGTGCAACACTCTGCCCCTAAACATCACTAACTCAGCCGCATTCCTTTTGCCCAACAACCACTAAAGGCTGGCAAATAAGTGCCAGGCATTGTGGTAAGCCCTGGAAATAAGAATTAAAACTAAGAAAACATCCTTTCTCCTCAAGAAGTTCCCTACCAAGTGGGGTGGGAGGGGCGGGTATGGCTCAGCAAGGGCCTTGGGTTTCATCCTTAGCTGTTCCAAAAGAGAAAGTTTTCTATTCCCGGTTGATTTGGAATTTGAGGTAGAATTAAGCGAACACCATATGACAATTATTGAAATTAAATGAAGCAAAACTTGTATAACATTGTCTTAAACAAATAAAAGCCTTGTGGAGAACAAATAATTTGAATTCTTTCAGATCCAGTGTACAAACACCAGCTTCCAAACAGTCAGGGACAGTTGAGGTTTGGAAAGATGCCCCCACTGAGGAGCAGCGTCCTGACTTAAGTCCAGAATAATAGAATCCTGGTAGAAAGTTCCAGAAGAAAATGACCAAGGACATGTGAGTTACACTTCCATACACATCAAGTTTGAGGGAACGCAAGCTGTGTGTGGATGGAGTCTGGAAAAATCCATCCAGGCTCAGGATGACTGGGATCTGGATGCTTCTTTGTGAAAATTTAAAGTCTGTAGCTGAAGTTTTCTCCAGTCCTGCCTGGCCCATGGTCAGGACAAATCTCTCTCACCCGCCAGTCCCGCAGCTGCTCAGACCCAACCGAGTAAACACAGAGAGACTTATATTGCTTACAAACTGTATGGCCGTGGCAGGCTTCTTGTTATCTAGTTCTTCTATCTTAAATTAACCCATTTCTATTAATCTATACCTTGCCACATGGCTCATGGCTTACCAGTATCTTACATGTTGGTACTCATGGCAGCGGCTGGCAGCGTCTCCTGACTCAGGCTTCCTGTTCCCAGAATTCTCTTCTCTGCTTATCCCGCCTATACTTCCTGCCTGGCTACTGGCCAATCAGCATTTTATTTATTTATACAGAGCAATATCCACAGCATAAGTCACTCGAGGTCACTCTCCATAAGCTATCCCATTTCATGTTACACCCCGGTGACTTCCATTGGAGTCTGTTAGCAAAACCAGGGTGACACAGTGTACCTGCTAAGTGGTCACTGTCAGAAGTGCGCATCTGAGGGAGGTCAGTCAGCCAGCATTCATCACAGAGGACTGACTTCTGGGATAGCTACACTTCCTTCTACTAGAGACATGTCAATCAACAACAAATGATTCTTTTTTATTTGCAAATGAGTATCAACATTTGTCTTTATTGCTGAAATTAACGACTTGTCAATTAGCATGCTGCACGCTAGAAAATGACTCATTAAAGATAAGTCAAGATGCGTGGGTTGGCTCAAATCGCTGAGAGATAGTGCCTCCTGGCCCAACACACACTCCTGGAACAAACAAGGAATAAGAATCAAGCTAAGCCTTCCCAGTGCCTCTGAGATGGCGCCTGAGGCTTGATTCCTCATCCATTTTCTGACCATTGGCTTGGAAAATTTGTTCTTGCATGGTGCCCGTCAAAGTCTGCCTCCCAGAGTCTTCCTCCGGTGATCTTTTATGTTGTGTATCAAAAGCACAGAAAAAGGCCAGAGAAATGGAGCTCCACCCAGCTTACAGCCCTGTCATGTGCTTGTGTGGCTCATTAATTGCTACCTACGACCATAATGAAGGAGAAGGCAGCTTGGCTGTTGCCTTCAATTCCACTAGGACCTGCTGTCTGGGGAGTGTTCTAGACACCTCAGGCTGTCTACTGGCAGCTGTCACCCTACCAAAAAAAAAGTGTAGTATGTGACTGATCCAGGCTAGATCCAGTCTTAGCCAGCTCTGGTGTGGGTGTGAGTGTAGACGAATTTCTAAACAGTCTTATTAAATAAGAAACACAGAGCCAAATACAGGGGTAATAGCCGAAGAGATCGGAGAAATAACAAAGAGCCACTGACTAACCTTAACTTACCACCTTGCCATCGTTTCCCAAGAGAGAGCTTCTTCCTGTCTAACCTGTGCTTTTATCGCCTTCCTGTTCTGCCTTCTCATTGGCTCTAAGCTCAGCCACATCACTTCCTCGTCACTGCCTGTCTATACAGACCTCCAGGTCTCTATGGTTGGTACTGGGATTAAAGACGTGTGCCACCACACTTGGCTGTGTCCTTGACTACACAGAGACTCTGCCTGCCATGTGATCGGATTAAGGGCGTGTGCCACCACCGCCTGACATCTGTTTATGGCTCGCTATGACCTCTGATCTCCAGGCAAACTTTATTTATTAACATACAAATAAAACATCACCGTGTGTGTGTGTGTGTGTGTGTGTGTGTGTGTGTGTGTGTGTGTGTGTG
>CABHPP010129111.1:3515-17378 GCA_902168425.1 Peromyscus attwateri | reverse complement strand
GTGTGTGTGTGTGTGTGTGTGTGTGTGTGTGTGTGTGTGTGTGTGTGGTGTTCATGTACTTGTGCATAGAACACCCATGGATTTCGAAACATAGCCTTGGATATCATTTCTCAGGTATCTTCCATATCTCATTTGAGACAGCCTCTCATTGGCCAGGAACCTGATCACGTATTCTGGGTTAGCCAGCCATGGACTTCCAGGGACCTACCTGTACCTGCCTCCCATCTTGCTGTTACTAGGATTACAGGCGTGCCCCAAAGGGACAACTTCTTTTTGTAAGTTATGGCAATCCAAGTTCAGACCATGATGTTCTGAACGCAAGTGCTTTACGGACTCAGAGATGGCCCCGGCACCAGCTCTGACTTCCCAGTACATCTTCTTTACGTCGTCATCATGAACTTTGTTACAACAGAAAAAAGAATACCTTGTACAGGGGAAGGAAATGGTTGTGCTCAGCCCTTCGCCCCAGCAGGGATGGACAGGAGGTTAGAATGCCGGCAATAAGGCCCTTAATGATTGGCACATGGAACTCTGATTTTGGAACAAATTTGGAAAAGCCCTCAATCGTGGTTAGAAGCTGAGAACAACGGAAGAGAGGAAACATAATCACCCCAGTGGATTGACCATCTGCTTACACGGGGCGGCAACAGTACATTTTAGATGGACCAAGTATTATTTTACTCTTTGGTGTTACAGGAGCCAGAATGAGTTAAAAGACTGTCGGTCATCTGCTTCGGAGAGCTCTGATGGCCTGCTGTGGGTCTTGGATTCTAAATGCATCACAGCTTCAACCTTAGGGGCCTTATAAATCATCTCCTTCTCTTCCTGAATGACGGGTCTCTCTCAGTGGTGGAAGCTGGCTGGGAACTCCTGATGCTCCTGTGCGGATATACACCACCATGCCTGGCTACAAATCTCCCTCTAACCCAGTGGTTCTCAGCCTTCCTACTGCTGCAACATACATACAGTTCCTCGTGTCATGGTGACCCCCAGCCATAAAGATTATTTTCGTTGCTATTTCATAACTGTAATGTTGCTACTGTTATGAATCGTAATGTAAGTAGTTTTAGAGATGGAGGTTTGTCAAAGGGATCATGACCCCCAGATTGAGAACCGCTGCTCTAACAGGACCTTTATCCTTTGCCCAGCTCCATAGGGTGCTTTTTTTATATACATTTAATATTATTATTTTTAGTTCTATATAAGCATGTGTGTTAATGGGAGGGTATATGCATATGAGGGCAGGTTTTGCGGAGGCCAGAAGAGGGCGCTGGCCCCCCTAGAACTGAAATCACAGTTGATGGTGAATTGGGTGCTGGGAACTGAACTTGGGTTGTCTGCAAGAGCAACATGGGCTCCTGGCCACAGAATCATCTCTCCAGCCCCTGGAGCATGGCTTCTGTACAACACACAGGCAGTACAGGAGGACTGTTCTGTTGATCTTTATAAGCCAACCTTCTTCATTTACATTCAATTAATTCGCATATTATTTGGCTGAGTTGACTGATTAAGCACACATCAGGCTAATGGTTCTCACTCTTGTCTGTTACTCTGAATTACGGGCACAGGTATGTATACACATGCCCAGAACAGGGATGAAGACACAATGACACACACCTGCAATCCCAGCACCCGGGAGGCAGAGGCAGGAGGATCCAGAGTGAAAGGCTAGCCTAAGCCGGGCGGTGGTGGGCGCACGCCTTTAATCCCAGCACTCGGGAGGCAGAGCCAGGCGGATCTCTGTGAGTTCGAGGCCAGCCTGGGCTACCAAGTGAGCTCCAGGAAAGGCGCAAAGCTACACAGAGAAACCCTGTCTCGAAAAAAACCAAAAAAAAAAAAAAAAAAAAAAGAAAGGCTAGCCTGGACTGCGTACAGAGAGACTGTTTCTGAAAACAAAAGTCGTGGTAACACTTATGGTTGCATAAAAGACCGTATTGTCTTTATTCCTCTGTCGAGGGACATCTAGGCTGGTTCCATTTCCTGAACAGAACAGCAAACACAGACGCACACGTATCTCTGTGCTGTGTTGCCTTAGAGTCCTTTGGGAATAGTCTGAAAAGCAGTCCGTACCTGTAATACATATCACACAATATGTAGTACGTATCCACAATGGAAGTGTATATGGCTGTAAAGAAAAGTGAAATCAGGACATTTGCAGGAAGTGAATGGAGCCGAAGATTGTTATGGTAAGCAAAATAATCCAGGCTCAGAAAGACAAATATTATGTGTTTTCTCTTTATATGTGGAACCTAGATTTAAAATTATGTGCATGAGTGTATCTTTGTGTGTGTGTGTGTGTGTGTGCATGAGTGTGTGTGTGAGGTGTGTGTGTTTGTGTGTGTGTGTGTGTTTGTGTGTGTGTGTGTGTGTGTGTGTGTGTGGTAATGAAACTAGAATGGAGCTCAAGAGAGGGAGGGAAGAGATCTTAAGGAGGGAAGAAAGGATATGTATAAGAAAGCAGAAGGGGCCGGGCGGTGGTGGCGCACGCCTTTAATCCTAGCACTGGGGTGGCAGAGCCAGGTGGATCTCTGTGAGTTCGAGGCCAGCCTGGGCTACAGAGTGAGATCCAGGACAGGTACCAAAACTACACAGAGAAATCCTGTCTCGCAAAACCAAAAAAATAAAAATAAAAAATTTTTAAAAAAAATTATGAAACCAAGCAAACAATAAAGCCCCACATGTATTCCAGATTGCAGCCTCTGAGAACCTGGGCTGGGCCCGGGCATCCGCAGCTTCCAGAGCTTCCCCAGATCTCTTCAGTGCTGAGAGCGAAGAGTGGGGAACGCTGGGCCAGAGCCCCACACACTTCCTGGTTTCTGACTTTTCCCACGCACTGGCCTTCCAATAAAAGCAAGAGAGCTGAGGCCTGCCCTACTTCTGTGAGCTGAGGTGTGAGAGCTTGTGTGAAAGGGTTTTTGAAAAATAACCCATATAGTTTCAGAGGAGGAACCGGTAGCCCGCAGTCAGGCCCCACCTGCGAAGGGGCCAGGGGTGACATTTCCACACGGGTGCACGTGGCCTGCTCGCTGCGATTCCTCCATGCTAAAAATGGGTAGCGAGTGGGTGGAGCTCAAAATTACTTCAAGTACAGAGGTGTGGGCAGCTTCCATGTAGCTAGGTAATTCTGGACCAATGGCAGCTTGTCTGCCTGCCGCTACATTTATTCCCAAAGAATGGGTGGTACACCCCCCACCCCAGGAATATGTCCATTTCAGCTTCAGTTTTATCTGCTGTGAGGTCTTTAGGCCATGGGATTAGGAAACCCCAGGCACAAATCAAGAGGCAGAAATACAGAAGCTGTTTATTCTAACCTCAGAGTTAACGCTGGGAGAAGCAGACACCCTTTTGAATGTGGGAGACGAAATGCAAAAAAAAAAATCGTAATAATAATACCTTATTCTTAATATCAAACAACGCTCGCACGCGTGTGTGCACACACACACGCATGTGTGCGTGCTCAGACACACACTCACTCAAGTGTCTGAGATGTGCCTACTACAGAACCCTCACTGTATACAAATATCAAATATACATAAATTCTCCAAGACGCTGATAATGTTTTCTTTAAAACATAGAAGTTTATATCTGACAAACAGATCTGTTTGTTTCTGTTAATTATATTTTGTTCCCTCTGTACATCACAAATTGGCTATAGCAGAAAAAATGTACTAGGGATTATGATTTTACAAATATATATATTTGTTATGATTTATACTATATATTATAAATATACAATTTATACTTTGAATAAATATATATGCATAAAGATATAAGAATAAGGAAGCTAATCTTTTTTGCAGCTCTGATTAAACTATTTTGAGCTTCTTAAAAACTCAGGTTTTGGGCCAGGCAGTGGTGGCACATGCCTTTAGTCCCAGCACTCGGGGGGCAGAGCCAGGCTGATCTCTGTGAGTTCGAGGCCAGCCTGGTCTATGGAGCGAGATCCAGGACAGGAACTAAAACTACACAGAGAAACCCTGTCTCGAAACCACCACCCCCCCAAAAAAAACCCCTCAAACTTCTTCCCTGAAGACAAGCATTTTCAAACCGTAACTCTCACCAGCTCTACTGCCTGAAGATGTAGGAATCTGATCCCAGACCTAGAAAGCTAGAGTAGATTGGGCGAGACTGAAGGTTCTGCATTAGAAGCAAGCATTTCAGGCACCATTGAGAACACTGTCCTAGAGGTGGACACACGTGGGCAGCCGTGCAGAAATATCACAGTGCCACTGAACGTAGCAACTATGCAAACGCATCAGCCCTTCCCTAAGCTTGGCTGGCATGCTTTGCAACCCAAGACACTGCCTGAAAGGGACTCCCAAGATCATTTCTGTGTCTTCCTGGCAGGTTACAGGTGTGGACGCCACTGAAGGACGTTACGGTGTCGGATGCCTGACAGGGCCGCTCGGTAGAGTTGTGTGAGTTGTCCGCCACACCAGGACCTCACAGCTGAAGAGCCGTCATTTAATGTAAATACAGTGTTCATTGTGAAAGTCTTCTCCAGATGGCTGTGATGTGTCATATTCTGAATCAGTCCGTGATAATGATTTCCCGACAGATGTGAGCACAGTATCATCAGGAGAGGGAGGGGGCACCCCGGAGGGGCACTTTGGGCTGGCGGTAGCTGAGTTCTGGTTCCGGTCCACTGATCCCTTCCTTAGTCTGTGGGAACATCTTCTGCTAGAAAAAGGGCTTCATGGCTTCAGCAAGGTTTGCAAGGCAGATTATTTACTATTCCAAAAAGGAGTAAGATGTGAGGGCTTGCCCCAGCTTTGAGAGTTTTAAGCATAGCGTAAACGTTTATGTAAAAGAATTCTAGAAAGTAATCCACCTGTCATGATTGGTTTTTTTTGGTCAACTTGATGACATAAGCCAGAATCATCTGAGAAAAGGGGACTTGAGGTCTCCATAAGTTTGGCCTGTGGACAAGCCTGTGGGGCATTTTCTTAATGTGGGAGGGCTAAGTTCACTGTGGGTGGTGCCACCTCTGGGCAGGTGGTCCTGGGTTGTAGAAGAAAGCAAGCTGAGCAGGCCAGTCAGCAGCGCCCCTCCATGGCCTCTGCTTCAGCTCCTGCCTCCAGGTTCCTGCCTTGAGTTCCTGCCCTGACGTCCCTTGGTGATGGAGTGTGGCCTGAGAGTTACCAGCTGACGCCAATCCTTTCCTCCCCAGGCAGCTTTTGGTCATGGTGTTTGATCACAGCCATAGAGACCCCGACTAAGACACCAGCTGAGCACCAGCCTTGCATTCCATCACCCATTGCCGCATAGTGCCATGGTCAGCGGCTCAGCTTGAAGAGGGTCTGACTGGTCACGGGCTTGCTCCTAAGGTGTATGAACTGGATTTTCCTTCCAGAACCCAGACTTGACTTCCTCCCTGTCTCCTGCCCTCTGCTCTGCCTAGGAAGTTCTCTCTCATCCCAGGACACCTGATCTCCAGTATGTCCTTTCTACCGCATATGACCTTGAATTTGATGTGTACACACCATCCTCTCACTCTGGCTGTCTAAACCCTATTTGGGGGATCTTGGAGTGCTGTTGATCGCCCCAAATGTTGAGAGTAAGGTGTGTATTCCTTATCTACTCAAAAAGACACACGTAAAGGAGCATTTCTTGGGGGAAAGAGTAGTGGGTTCTGAAATTCTCTCCTTCCTTCCCTTTGCTCCCCAGCTTCCTTGACACCCCGGCAGCTGTCAGGGTGACTTCTCCCCTCCTCCATCTATACTTCCCTCTTTGTAAACCTGGTGAGCGTGAGAAAGTAGAGGGGTGGGTGGCAGTGGGTGGGGCTGCTCCAAGGTCCTCTGGAGGTCAGCCAGCCAACCCTTACAGCAGTTGAAGGAGCCACGGGAGCACCCAGTGAGAACATGGTCTGTGGGGAGCGGAGCCACTTTGCCCAGTGCCTCTGACTTCTGAAAGGCACATGTTGTAGACCAAGAAGATGCCATGTTTCCTGGAGGTGACTCTGTAACAGGAGCCCGACATGCTCCTTTACTCCATCTGTATACAACAAGTGTGGATTCCTTCATTATGCCTGTATTATGAACCAAGCCCTTTGCTAGGACTTGTGGCTGCTGATTGGTGAACATACCAACTTCCTCCTTCCTGGGGTGAGCAGACAGCCGTGGAGGCACCCAGCAGCTAGGCTGGCAAACAGTTCTTCGAGCAATTCACTCTGGAACGCTCTATGGGGGAGATAGTGCCATACGGGGAGGTGACTGAGAAGGGAAGCCGCTTTAAATCCTGAGTGGGGAAAGGCAGGTCTATACAGGATGCTTCAGCGGAACGCAGCAGGAGAGGGAAGACTGAGCAGAAAACCAGGACGGAAGTCCCTACCTGTCTGCTTTTCCCCAGCTCCCATGGCTTCTCTTCATCTCCACTCCTTTGTTGTCTCTGCTAGTAACGTGTGAGAAGCACTGGGCATCATGCCTGACGTGGGTAATAACTCCCACTTCCCGTGTGTCATCTGCGCTAACTCGCTGAATCCTCTCAACTTCCCCAGGTAAGGGCAATGTTCAGGTCCCCGTGGTACAGATGAAGAAACTACGCGCGTCACCAGGCAATCTGAGCTGATGGTCAGAACTGGTGACTTACTTGATGACAGCATGCTCAGCCTTCTGATGGGCCACGATCCATTTACATCCTCCCTGCTAGACTGAATTCCCTCTTGTGACTAGCGAAGCTTCTGGGCTTGCTTTGTACTCTGCTGCTCATGTCAATGGTGAAGCAGCATTTAACCACTGATTAAACCATGCAGAAAAAAAAATCACCTGCTGGATCTTCCCCAGCCAGACAAACCTCTTTGAATCCCATCCCACTCAGCAAATGTTTGTTGCGAACCTACTAAGTTCTTGGTGTGACTCTAGAGACCATGCCAAGACACAAGCTCTACAACTCAAAGTCGTTGGGGAAAAAAAAATGTAGCTAAAGTTTTCCTGGTTCTGTTCAGCTCCTGCAGCCCTGTGGCTGGCCGCTTGAACCCAAGTAAACACACAGAGACTTATATTACTTATAAACTATATGGCCGTGGCAGGCTTCTTGCTACCTGTTCTTATATCTTAAATTAACCCATTTCTATTAATCTATAGGTTGCAACATGGCTTGTGGCTTACCGGTACTTTTACATCTTGCTTCCTCTGTGTCTGACTGGCAACTCCTAACTCAGCTTTCCCGTTCCCAGAATTCTCTTCTCTGCTTGTCCCGCCTATACTTCCTGCCTGGCTACTGGCCAATCAGCATTTTATTTATCAACAAATCAGAGCAACACATTCACAGCATACAGAACATATCCACAGCACAAAAATCTATGTAGGCAGCTGGGATAGGATAGGATGTGTTCCACTATCATTGGAATCCAAAAATATACTGGGCAAAATGTGATCAACAGTCAAGCAAACCAGTGCCTACTGGGGAAAATAGAATTGTCCATCCAACAGAAATGACTCAGAAGGTATGTTCTTAGATTTAGTTCACAGTTCATAAAGTTAGCACACAAAGTCATAGGTTTCCTTATAGCATTTTCATATGTATGTGCCATTATTATTTTTTCTTAATTTCTCCTCCCCGATCGATCCCCTTTGCTCCTCCCATGCTGGTCTCATATGCTTTCTAAATAAAGTGTGTAGCTAACCAATGACAGAATCTGTTGCTCTCATACATCTGAGTTGTCTGAGATCCCCCCCCCCATGTTACTTGATTTCTTCTTAATTAACTATTGTTTTACTGTAGGCTTTTTCTATTGTCAAATAGGTTTTTAATCTTTTTAAAAAATTTCAAGTGTACATGTGAATGTGTGGATGTGCATGTGAGTGCAGTGCCAGCAGAGGCCAGAAGAGGGCACTGGAGCCCCTTGGAGCTGGAGTTACAGGCAGTTGTATGGTGTGGTAACTGAACTTGGGTCCTCTGCAAGAGCAGTACCAACTCTTCATCAAGCCACCTCACCTGCCCCTGGGTTTTTAATCTTTAAAAATTAGAGATATGAAACCTAATCTTTGAAGACACCCCTAATAATTGGAATAGTAACTGTTGAGGGGGATTCTATCCCTGATACGCTTATTTCTCAGTTGAGAAGGAACTGAATTCTTGTCACATAAAACAGGGATCTGCTTTTCCCAACAAGCTGGAGCTCCTGTCCCTCCCTCCTCCTTTTCATTCAGAGTAGTCCTAAAATCAACAGGCAAGGGGACCTGCCCGCCACTCCCCTAAGCAACTGGCCTCGTCAGTTATGATTACAGCTCTATATCTGCTTTTTTTAAAAAAAAAAATGAAAAATCACAAGCGTTCCTTATTTGAATTTTAATGAAACAGCATTTTCCTCCTTGTCAGAGAGTGATTTCATGCAGTAGGCAGGCAGCCTTGCCAAGCACAGTTTGATTTTCCTTTTCTTAAATCATTTCTTTTCCCTGTAGCCATGTCTGAAGAGACAGGAACACCACAAGAGATTGTGAAGGATCTAGCAGCTAGGAAACAAGCATGTGGAAAACAAAAAGATGCCTGCAGTGTAGTCCGAGGCAAGCCCCTGGGGTGGACCTCCTCTGGGTCCACAGGGCTTTTCTTTTATCTTCCTGTAGTTGAATCTGTCTTCTAGCCCTCAAACACATTGGATGAGTGCTCTACCATTGAGCTGTGGCTCTAGCCCTTTTTTTACTTTTTATTTGGAGACAAGGTCTCACCAAGTTGCCTAGGCAGGTCCTAAGCTCTCCAGATTTTTCTACCTCACCCTTCTAAGTAGCTGGGGTTTCAGACCTGAGACACCAAATCCTGCAACAATTGTTTTTTTTTCTTTGAGACAGAGTCTCTTTACACGGCCCATGATGGCTTTGAACTCATCTTCCTGCCTCAGCCTCTCCAGTACCGGGATTACAGAAATGTGCACCACCATGCCTAGCTCAATATGGTTTTTTGTTTGTTTTGGTTTATTGAGCTGGAGTCTCATGTAGCCTGGGCTAACCTCCAAGTCAATAAGTAGCCAAGGATGACCATGAACTCCTTATTCTCCTGCCTATACCTCCCAAGAGCTGGGGTTACAGCCTTGTGCCACCATGCCCTGGAGAACATGCGTTTTAGGGAGCAGAACATACGTTGTCATATGATTATTTGAGTAGGTAAGATTCAGCATCCTGAGCCATCAATGACAGGAGTCACAGATTGGCCTTAATACTCCATATGGGTACCATGTGGTAGCACGACTTTGGAACAGCAGTAGCTGGCCTGGCACTGTGAACTCTGATAGTGTTTTTTTTTTTTTAAAAAAAAAAAAAAAAAGACATCTTTATTTTCTGTAGCTAACAGTTGGGTTCAATGTCAGCTTGCCACAAATTGGAATCACCTGAGTAAGGAGCCTTACCTGAAGAGTATCCTGATTGCCGCAATAGATGCAGCAAGACCCACGCAGTTGTGGGCCACACCTTCTGGTAGCCTCCCACGCAAAAAGAGCATGGCAGGAAGGCCATCATTGCCTTGTGGCCTTTCCTCTTCCTCTGAGTTCATTTGCCCTGTTTTGGCTACAGCTGCTGAATCCTTCATGGGCTACAGAATTGGCATTTCCTAACTTCCATTGTGGACTAAGAACTAGCGGCTTCCCCAGGAGCTTCCAATCTTCTGGTGCCAGATTGGGACTGCTGCGGTATCCAGCCCTGTGGACTGATGAATACTGGTTGTTGGGCCCCTGTCCCTGAACCCCAGTAAGTGACAGTCATTGGGGGGCTGCTCTGACGGCTGAGGCACCTCCAGGACCAAGTAACTACTGGGTCTCAGCTCTCAGGTGTGATTCTGCTGTTTAAAGATGACTTAATAAGTGTGTGTGTGTGTGTGTGTGTGTGTGTGTCCATCTCACTGGTTCTGTTCCTCTAAAGAACCTTGACTAATAGAGTTAGTAACAGCTACCTGAAATTTAGCATTTTCCTGCCATTACAAATGCAGGCAACAAATTGGCATAGGAAACATAACTTTGTTACCAGAATGAATCTCCTCAGGTCAGTCATGTGAGTCGTTGCAGACTTCAAGGGGTACTTAGTGCTACCTAGGATCAGCACTTAAACGATCAGTCCTGCTGCTAGATCCTTATTATTTACAGTTGCTATAGAAGCACAAATGTCACCACATCATTATGCGTGTGTGTGTGTGTGTGTGTGCACCTGCGTGCACATGGGTGTGCCCTGTGCTCTCCTAAGTGTGTGCACGTAGACACCAGAGGTCATAATCTTTGGGTGTCTTTCTCGATCGCCCTTCACCTTTATTGTTGATACCGAGTTTCTCATTGATCTAGAGTTTGTTGTTTCATTTTGACTCACAGGCACATGGAGCCCCAAGGATTTTTCCAGACTGGCGGAGGGGCCCATACTCTCCTAACTTAGGAGATTCTCAGTGTTATCCCCATTGCTTTACGAGACCCCCAGGATGGCCCCCCTACAAAATCAGATCTTCCATGCAGCAATAGACCAACAAACGGTCCATTTAGTGAATGTTACTATACCTTTCCTGTGACCTTAGTTACCTCTTTTCCAATAACACCTTAACAAGAATCTCAACTGCAGTCCAGTTGTGAAATAGATCCGCTAATGCCTGGTTAAAAACGGCATCAGCTTCCAGCTAGTCAAGAGCGGCCTGTCTCGGCAATGCATTATCAAGGTTCTCTTTTCTCTGCAGCACCTCCCTGGCTCTTCACCACGTGGTTCTTTCACTAGTGGGCCACAGGTGCGCTGACAAATAGGCAGAGCAGCCGGAGGGAATGGCATTCAAATCTGATCGCCTTCCTACATTGCTAAGAAGTTGGAGATGGGTGGAGGCTGCAGTGGTGATTAATTAAGTTTTAGAATACCTGTGGCTTTTAATTACCATTCCATCCGCGTTGCGACGCCCTCCTCCCCTGCCACTGCGCTCCTGTAGGTCTAATGAGACACTCATCAGAAGCTATTTTGTATTGTGAGTTATCTGTGCGTGCAAACGTACCTCCATGAACCTTCTCTTGTATGGCCCCTAGTTCCTGGCAGACAATAGAGCCTCCTTAAGCAGGCAGGGCTGAATGGAATATCCATCTACTCTGCACATTTAGTGGACCTGCATGCTTGAAGATGCCAGGGCAAACATGCTCTTTTCTTTTTTTTTTTTTTTTTCTGTCTTGCGTTTGTTTCTGCCACATCTGTTCTACAAGCACTGAACACTTACTATGTGTTAGGTAGGCATCACTCTAAATTTTAGATGAAAACAATAGAATCACTTCCTTTAAGGAGTTCTGGGGCTCTGGGGAATCCGTCCCAGCCAAATAAACACTGCATTGAAGGTAAACGCAGGGCTGTGAAGCAGATATGCCAAAGGGCAGGTCAACTCATCATAATGGGTGTCATAAACAAACAAACAAACAAACAAACAAACAGGCTAGGGGCAGAGCTCAGTGTATGGGTGGGACTCTATCAATGGGTGGAGAGGAATGTGGCCATCTTCTACTCTAGAGAAGCTCGAGTCTGTCCATATTGGAACAGTACACGGAAGCTCTTTATGTTTCAACACTCATTTCTGCCCCCTCTCTCCTCTTCCCTGTTTAAAGAACCCTGGCTTTGTATCTGGGCTGATGCCAAGGAAGGCAGACTTCTCTTCCCTACCCCCGGGCTCAGGAGCCAATGGTGGCCCTTCCATTTCTCTCCGCCGGTGTGTGACGTCAGCTGGGCGTGTGGGCGCGCTGTGGCTGGTGAGATGTAAGGGGAAGTCTGCGTAGAGACTTCCTCAGACATACAATGACAGCATCTTGCTAGGAGAAAGTTAGCCTTTCCTTTCTTGTCTTGAAAATTCACATGATGCTTGCAGCTGTAGCAACTATCTGTGGCAGCGGAGAGATGATAAGAGCCTGGGGGCTCTTGGAGAGTAACACTGAAGAGCAACCAGTACTGGCAACTGGACTCCTTGGGTTTGGGGTGCGGGGGTGGGGGTGGGGGTTAACTCCTGCTTGTCTGTGCTTAATAAGCACAGGCTTTTTCTCCCTTATGACTAAAAGTCCACTCAAACTACTTCCACAAACTGTTCCCCAGGTCTCCTCCGTGAGCACCAATCAGATCACAAAAGATATCCCTGAGCTTTATGCTGGACTAGCACAAGCTGCCACCCTCTAGGATTTAACCCTCTCTTCCCTTCAATCTCTCCAGCCATTTTGGGACGTCTCCAGGAGATTGTCTTTGAGAAATGTCTCTCTTTTTCTGAATTTCTCCTTTAATGTAAAGACAGAGGAAAGTCCTTCCCTCTGACTCAGGCAAATGCCCTGAGTGTCATACATCTGGCTAGAGTATGCTTGCTACTCCTTTGTGTTCATTTTTTTTTCTTATGATTTCCCACAGACACTCAGCATCAAGCTCCTGCCTTAGACAGAACATATCACCCTAGGCTAATAGATTCCTATGGGGGTTTGCCCGTCCACACAGCTCCTCTGCAGCTAGCTCGAGTCTGACCCCAGTGCAGGAGCATATGAAGGGACAGAGAACGTAGTACTGCAAAGACAGACAGACAGACAGAGCCTGGTGTAACCACCTAAATGTCACCTCTGGCCTCCAAGCCAGAGCTTCCCAGCAAATGGGCTGTATGGGACGTGTGGACACAAGCCTGCCCTCTCTAGCCTAGGGCTTGCTGAGGAGACCCTGGCCAGACAGAACCTTTGGGCTTCTTACCATCAGTCTCTAGTGGCCTTGTCTGGGTATGGGAGAGTGTTGCCAAGCAGGGTGGAGTCCTGAGAGGCCCATGACGTAAAAAGATGAGGAAACAATGAAGAATGGTTGAAAGCTCTTCAGCAGGAAGTTCAAAGGGAATTAATCTGGTAAACTGCTGTTTTAAAAGACGATGAAAAGCCATATAAATGCCTTGGGTAATGAACTGGGGACCAGAATCCCAACTAGTCCCGCCTAAAACAGTCTCCTTATGATCAGAGGAGGGATTAATTAAAGATGTAGGAATGCTGAAATAGAACTGCAACTCTAGCAGCACTCGGGAGGCACAGAAAATATTGCCATGAGTTCAAGACCAGTCTGGTCTACACCACGAGACCATATCTCAAAATAAACAGCAGAAGAGATCTGTGATGTGAGAAATCAAGTCTGTTACACATGTCGGGACCGCAAGGGAGATTAGTCACCAGGGCTGAGGGAAGTGTCTGAGATGACTTCTGCCTTCCATGAGAGCTGGGTTATAATGTGGTGTCATCCAGGGAGACTGGAAACTTACAGGGCCGGATGGGGGGAGGGGTGGAGGGGGAGTGCAAGAAAAGTGATTTGAGCTAGGTGGTGGTGGCGCACGCCTTTAATCCCAGCACTCGGGAGGCAGAGTCAGGCAGATCTCTGTGAATTCAAGGCCAGCCTGGTCTACAGAGCAAGATCCAGGACAGGCACCAAAACTACACAGAGAAACCCTGTCTCGAAAAAACAAAAAGAAAAAAAGGAAAAGAAAAAGAAAAAGAAAAGTGATTTGAAGTACATGTGGGATGATCAAGGCAGGAGTCATTCAGATGGATGGATCTAGTCAGGGTCACTCAGGTGTACAGGTCTTAGGGACATCAGTAGGTGGCAACTGTAGATGCCAGTGGTCCCTGCTGACACTGGGTATGGAGGACAGACCAGCCACAAGAAGAGTGCCAACAAAAGTTAGTGACTTGAACTGAAGGACCCGGACTAATGACCCAACCCTGGACTTCAGTGAGGCTCTGTGTGTCGTGTACATGCAAAACATGGAGGGGTGTATGCATCTGTCTCATTTCTAGTTAATTTTAAAAATTTTTTTAAAGATGTATTTATTCTATTTTAAGTGTATGGGTATATTGCCTGCATGTGTGTCTGTGCACCATGTCGCCAGAGGTCAGAAGAGGGCATTAGATTCCTTAGAATTGGAACTGTG
>CABHPP010129110.1:38104-48104 GCA_902168425.1 Peromyscus attwateri | reverse complement strand
GCTATTGTGGGCCCTGGTTCAAAGTCCAGCTCTGCTCCCCTCCAGCCCTGTAGCCAGAGTCCCAGATTCTGGGCCTGACAGGATCTACCTCTGTGGAGACTTAAAAAAGCCATTTGTGGGGCAGGCACAGGCACCATGTGAACGCTTGCTACTGTTCCACTTTGGCAACTGAAGTTCACGCGTTTAAACTTTTAAAATTTAATATTATATTTGCACTTATGTATCCGATATTTGTGGGTGTGTGGGTGTGGTGGGTGCACGTGTGCCATGATGCTTGTGCGGTGGTCGGAGGACAACTTCAGGAACTGGTGCCTTTCTACCATGGCTTTTTAACAGAGTCATCCGTAGACCCCTCTTTAGAGTGCACAGAGGGAGGACAGTTGCTAAATCTACCTGAGGCGGAGCGTGTGCGGGGCGTGTGCGGGGCGTGTGCGGAGCGCTGGCTCTCACAGCTGTGAGACGGAAATGGGTATGCTGTTCCTGTTCTTAAGTTCCTGGCACGGGAGAAGGAGGGGGGCTCTGAGGGTTTAGAACCCACAGTTAGACCCCACAGCCTTATTTTAAAACAGGGAGCCAGGGGCTGCCAGCTCAAGGTCATCCAGAGTCAGGGGAGCTGGAAAAACCAGGCTCTAACCCAGTCGGCCTGTGATTTGGCTCCCAGTGTCAGGAGGTGCTGGTCCCTGGAGACAGGGGTTCCTGGTAAGGGGACATTTTGCTCTTGGCAACTCCCTTTAGCTCCTGGAACAGTGCCTGACACATTGGAGGTGCCCAACTAAGGAGTCAGTGAATGAATGAATGAATGAATGAATGAGTGAGTGAGTGAGTGGTGAATGAATGAATAGACTGGAAAAAAGACAAGTGTTCTTCCAGGACAAGAGAGTGTCTGTGGGACACAGATCACTGATCACCTTGATCTCAGGGTGATTGCACTGAGCAATTTATGGTCACAACGCCTTCCCAGGGATGAAGTCTTCTCCTTCAGATGGCAGTATGGGGGAGGGGAGAGGAGGCTCCATCCCAGAAGAAGCTGCTTTCTGAGGGATGGAAGTCAGATGGCTAGTAAGCTGTGAGACGGCTGAGGAACAGGGCGGGGGCAGGGATGGCTGCCCTGACTGTGGAGGGAGAAACGTTACCATGTCTTTCTGTGTGTGTCGGGGAGATGGAGAAGTGTGTGAGGATGATGTGCCCGAGGGAGCCCCGAATCACGCTTGCTCGGAGCCTGGGACACCTGGGGGCCTCTGTTGGCAAAGGCCACCTCCGTTCCTTAGAGGCCTGGAAAACTCAGCACTGGCTGTTCTGGATACTGTTGCCATAGAGATGTGGAGCCATGCTCCTCTGAGAGTGTTAAGCCATGGGGCGTGGCCTGCCCTCAGCCTGGTTTGAAGCTGAGGGGGGAGGTGGGAGGTGGTTGGGGCAGCAGAAGGATCTGATGAGACACTGTGCAACGTCACAGCCATGGGCACATATGATGTGGCTGACACTGGCATTAGAATCTGCGGTTCTGTACTTGATCCCAATTTCTGACTGGTAGACCTGGACAAGAAATATGACATCTCTTAGCCTCAGTTCCCTCGCCTATAAAATGGGTTTGATAGTATTCTCTCTCTCTCTCTCTCTCTCTCTCTCTCTCTCTCTCTCTGTTTGAGACAGGGTTTCCCTGTATAGTTTTGGTGCCTGTCCTAGAACTCACTCTGGCCTCGAACTCACGGCAATCCGCCTGCCTCTGCCTCCTGAGGGCTGAGATTAAAGGCGTGTGCCACCACCACCTGGCGATAGTATTCTTTATTCTAGCTGCTGTGACAGTCCTTTGAGCCTGTCTAGGTAAAGCACTGTGCGGGGAGGCACAGCAAAGCCTCCATAGGTAATTGGTGCCAGGGCAGGGCTTCTGCAGGAGTCCGCCCCGTAGAACAACCCTGCGTCTGGGCCTGCATTTGGGGACCAGTGCAGAGGTTGGGGATTGGTTGGGTTCCTTCCACAGACAGAGGAGACCAGGAGTCAGGAGTTATGTCATCCTTTGAACATGGGCCTGGAGGCTCTGCCGCAGGCGTATCTGAAAAATAAATAATAACAACTTGAATAATTCACAGAATCCGTGTGAATAATTCACCATGGCCTCCCAAGCACCAGGCGATTAGTCACCGCAGACCCAGGCTCCGGTCCTGTCTGCCTCTGGCTGCCCCGAGGGCCCTGGGGAGTGCAGCCTGGCCATAGGGGCAGGAGGTGGAGGACATGTAGGGACACTTGGAGAGCCCTCTGGGGGCTGAGGTGTCCTGGGGTGCAGCAGTGAAATAGAGAGGTCTGTGGGTTCCGTTCAGCCTTGGGGAACCAGAGGGGGCTGACCTAGAATCCCTGAGTGAGTGGGGCCCTACAGCTGGCCGTGGCAAATTGCCTTTCCTCTTGGGGCTTCATTTTGGAGGCCCAAAGCACAGCGGCCTCTCGTTGTTATTATATTGGCCTCACCAGCCCTGATTGTCCAGTCCTGAAGAGCTCCACCTCCACAGGGAAGCCAAGCCACACACCTCTTAGCTTTGCAATAAATGCCGAGGAGTCCACGCGGGCCTGTTGGGAGTCAAAACAAGGTGGGTATCTCTCTGGAGCTCAGGCAGACCTCTGATATTGTGACTTGGACAAACGGCTCAAATGTTTCGGGTCTCTGTTTCCTCCTCTGTAAAATGGGGATGAAGAAACACCTAGCTCATAACGTTATTATTGTTCTGTGGATGAAATGGCGTCATGACCATAAATTGCTCAGTGCAATCCCTGGCACACAGTAAGAGCTAAACAACAGTAAGCTGTTACAGATACTCATTATCTTTCCAAAGATAGTGTGCTGGAGACTTGGGGGGGAGGAAGGAGGCTGCTCACGAACTGCAGATGTTCATGTAGAGCATGATAGGCAGGCCCAAGAGATGGGCACAGACTGCTGGCCAGCCCCAGGGAGGGCTGATGAGGGTGCCTCCACGCTCTTCCCACTAGGGGCTCCACACAAAATACCTGGTCCCTTGTTTATTCCCTCCTGAGCACCTGCCACAGCTGCAATTATTTCTTGGTTATTTGTTCACCTTCTGATTATCGGTCATAGTCATATTGTCTCCCTGGGGAATACCTTAGAATATCTCCGGCCCATAGTAGGTGCTTAGTAAATAGTCGTTGTCGGTTGAATGAAAGCGTTGGCCACATCAAGTGGGATGTGGTTGTGAAGGGCGGCTGGTGGGTCAGAGGCAATAGCTCAGAGAAGGGTTGGGGGGTCTTGGACCAACCTCTGCCAGAACTGCCGGTTGGAGATGCTGCATGGCTGGGCCAACACCCTCTCCTCCTCCTTTCCCTCCCTCTCAGGTGAGCTTTCCTGAGACTGACACACAGTGAACTTACTGGTAAGTAAGCACAGGCTGGCGGAGCCTGCCCCAGTAATGATTTAATCGCTTGTTTAGAATTTCCTGTGGCATTAATGATTATCCCCCAGAACAGGGGAAATAATTGGCTGCATTCTTGTGGTGAAGGTGCTCCCTGTTAGCTGGAAACTGAGCCTGGTTCATATTCTCCCTCTCTCCTGCCTGCCACTCATAAGGGGATGGCGATAAATGGGTTCCTGTGTGCAGAGGAGTTGGAAGGCCACCTGGGGGCTGCAGGGCTTGACTGGGGGCAGACACTGCAGGAGAAGGGTGACTGAGAACTCAGAGACTTAGAAACCGAGAACGAGAGAAGGACGCTTGGAGACCGTTCTTAGACCGAGGAATTTCCAATCTCAGCCCTTCGCTTCCATTTCTCCCCGGTTGCCTCAAGCCTCATTTGCAGAAGCTTTGCGGGGTTGGGTTGTGTCCCCTCCTGTATGTGTCTCTAGGACAGCGGTTCTCAGAGTCTGGCACCTGACCAGCCAGCAGGAGCAGCAGGAGCTGGGCTGGGCTTTGAATGCAACCACCCCTCAGCCCCCCCCCCCCCCCCAGTTCTGCCAAATTACAAACCCCTGAGGGTGGAGCCTTGCACTCCCCAAGCTTCCCAGGTGATTCTGGTGTTCAAGTTTGGGAAGCCTTGCTGTAATGTATGCGTGTCATGACATGGGAAGGTCCCCATGCCCCTCCCACTGGGGACCTGCACCCCCACCCATGACCTCCCTCCCACTAACATCCCACAGACAGAGCTGTGGCTCATGCCTCACATCTTCCTGCCGCGGCCTCCTCACCTTTCCCTTTGGCTCTCCCCTTCCCCCATCCTCTTCCCCTCTCCTTCCCTGGTACCCACCTGACATTCCTGTGTTGTGCGTGGGCATGGGAGTATCTGAGACTTGGGACCTTCATTATCAGCAAGAAAGCTGCAACAGTAGACGCTAGAAGGGCCCAGGCAGAAGAGAAGTCGGGCCCTCAGACGCCCCAGCATGCTGCTGCCGGAGGACAGCTCAGGTCAGCTTCTTTCAATAGCCATTTGTTCCTGGGTGCCATAAGACCTCCATGTGGGGTGCCTAGGGGTGTGAGGAGGAAGGACTACTGCTCTTGCCCAGGCTTTCATAAAGAAGACCTGAGATGGTGGACAAGATCTGCCTCAACCTTGACATCCTAACATTGAACATCCAGAAGGGACTGTATGTTGGCCCCAGTGGTCAAGGGACTGGCAGGTCCCTGCCCCTCCTTATTGCTGGTGGCTTGGAACCAGTGAGTTTTCAGGTAGTAAGGAGGACTGGGCAGGGATAGGGCAACGTAGACTGTTTCTGAGAAGGCCAGAGACAACTTGGGCCTGTACGTCTTTCAGAGAGTGGGAGGGGCTGGGATAAGAGAGACTTAGATGCTCTGTGGGTGACTGTGAAGTGGGAGGGTGCTGGGTGCTGCATGTGAGAGGGAGGGAGGAGTCTGAGGATGGAGGAGGAGGAGGAGGAGGAGGAGGAGGAGGAGGAGAAAGAAATTGGCTAAGTGGACAGGAGAACCAGGGATGCAGGTGGGTACCAGGGAAGGAGAGGGGAAGAGGATGGGGGAAGGGGAGAGCCAAAGGGAAAGGTGAGGAGGCCGCGGCAGGAAGATGTGAGGCATGAGCCACAGCTCTGTCTGTGGGATGTTAGTGGGAGGGAGGTCATGGGTGGGGGTGCAGGTCCCCAGTGGGAGGGGCATGGGGACCTGTCTCGTGTCTTAGATTTACTAGACATGAGAGGCCCTGGCCTGAAATTCATGAGTCTGGATTGGGTGAGAAAGAGAGCTGCTGATTGAATTTTGTATAATTATAAATATAATACATAAATAGAAAGAATACAAACCATTAGGAAGGAAAGATGGCCTTGTCCCCCTCCCCAGAGAAGTTCAGAGGAAGCTGCTGACCCAGGGCGGGAATCAGATCTGACCCAGGACCAGGGCTCTTCTCAGCCAGCCTTGGCCAGAGCAGCTCGTCTGTGCGTGTGCAGCAGTCAGGGCACAGGTGTGTAGCTGGTCCAAGTGCCTCAGTGCTCAGCCCTAAACGGGACATCTTCACCAACCTGCCACCCAGTCACCCCCCATCCCGGATCCACAGCCCCATGGCTGAGGGAACATTTCAGAAGATGATAGGAAGGTGGAATGGAAGAATGTAAGAGCTGGGGGTGTGTGTGTGTGTGTGTGGAGGAGAGCTGTGAGAGCCTGTCTTCTGGGCACGGCTCTGCTATTGCTCCCATCAGGTGTGGTTATCTGCATGAGACCTATACAAAATCAAACCAGCCAAGCCATTCTTCTCTGAATGTATGGCCACTGCTAAGTCCCCTATACTCTAGGGATGGCCCCATACCTATGCACATATGGGCAGCATTGATGGGACTTAGCGGGTTAGCAAAAAGAAAGATATGATGTTAGGAGGCGGTATGGTGGAGGTAA
Organism: Peromyscus attwateri; assembly: GCA_902168425.1. NCBI lineage: Eukaryota > Metazoa > Chordata > Mammalia > Rodentia > Cricetidae > Peromyscus > Peromyscus attwateri. Next base: position 42,279 of record CABHPP010129110.1, on the reverse strand, counting down.
TGGGGGGGGGTGCTGAAGGATGGGATGAAGAGTGTATGTGATGTCTCATTGATACATATATGAATGTCTCAAAGAGTAAAAAATAAAAAAAGAAAGAAGTAAGAAGCAAAATGAATGAAATAAAGACCAACCCACACACAAAACTTTCCGCTCACCATGGCGGCTCATACTTGTCATCCTAGAACTTTGGAGGCTAAAACCAAGGACTGCCTGGAGTTGAGCCCAGCCAGGGCTCTATAGGTAGGCTCTGTCTCAACGTACACCTGAACAAACAAACAAACAAAACCACATATAAAAAGTCAACACCAAAAAAAAAAAAAAAAACCCATGGAAAAAACCATTATGTTAATTAAAACAAAACAAAACAAAACAAAACCTAGGGCTGCAAAGAAAATACCAGAATGTCTTAGGGTTTCTATTGTTGCTACAAAACACCACGACCAAAAAGTGAGTTGGAGCAGAAAGGGTTTATTCAGCTTCCACTTACACATTTCCATCACTGAAGGAAGTCAGGACAGGAACTCAAGTAGAATAGGATCCTAGAGGCTGGAGCTGACGCAGAGGCCATGGAGGGGTGCTGCTTCCTGACTTGCTTCCCATGACTTGCTCAGCCTGCCTTTTTATAGACCCCAGGACCACCAGCCCAAGGATGGCACCACAATGGGCTGGGCCCTCCCCCGTCGATAACTAATTAAAAAAAACGATTCTGTGGAGGCATTTTCTCAATTAAGGTTCCCTCCTTTCAGATAACTCTAGTTCGTATGTCAAGTTGACATAAGACCAGCCAGCACACAGAACAAGGCCCAATGTGGCAGCTCATGTCTATAATCCTAGAACTTGGGAAATAGAGGCAGGGAGACCTAGAGCTCAAGGTCATCCTCAGGTACATAGTGAGTTTGAGGCTAGCCTGGGCTACAGAAGATCTTGTTTCAAATAAACAGTGCATGGGACCAGTGAGATGGTGCAGGGAGAAAAGTCTGCTGCCCTAACTGATGACTTGAGGACTTGCATTCACTCCATGGGAACCAGATAGTTGAGAAAACCAGCTCCCCCAAGGTGTTCTCTGCCTCCACTTGTACACCATGGCATGTGTGCTCACACACATATATGTAGCCAGACCCTGGTGGTGCACACCTTTAATCCCAGCACTCCGGAGGCAGAGGCAGGCGGATCTCTGTGAGTTCCAGGCCAGCCTGGTCTACAGAGCGAGTTCCAGGACTACACAGGGAAACCCTGTCTTGAAAACAAACAAACAAAACACCCCCAAACAAAAAACCATGTGTGTGTATATGATGTTACCTGTCTACCTATCTATCCTACACAAATTAACCTAGGCAAGTGAGCAAGTCACCATGGCAAGTTACCCAGCCCCAGTGGGCCAACTGAGTCTGGGACTGGGAGGAGGCAAGAATTCTGGCAGTGAATAGCCCGGGACTGAGACCAAGAGTCTTTCCCGTTTCCAGGCCTGTGGCTTTTGCTTGAGGCATCTGGGATCTATTAAAGTGAGACCATGGCAGTCCCCCCGCAGGATGTTGACCTCCAGCTTCTGGGCCCAGCCCCCCAGCATCTCTGGCTTCCTTTAATTACCATTGGGGACCTGCCATCCGTTAACTCCTTTCTATTTTTAGCTGGGAAGACCCCATGTGGGTAACAAATTCCAGAAGGTGGACAGCAGTTGTTAAATCAGGACCCCGCCTCCAGAAGTCCTCAAGCTAAGGCATTCCAGCTTGAGAGGGGTCTTCTTTGTGCTGAGGTTTCCTTATAGGATCTTAGGAGGTGACAGACAGACAGACAGGCAGACACACACACACACACACACACACACACACACACACACACACGGAGAAGGGTGTCATGTCCCAGTATTCTGAGCTTTAGAGTCAGAAAAGGGAGGCCTAAATCAGGGCCTGTGACACTTAGATTTCTGTCCTGTGTTTCCATCTGCACAATGGATAGAGATCACATTCCCTATTAGAGATGGCCGGGACATGGTGACATAATGTAGTAAGTCATCTGCAGCCGCTCCCAGCACACTGAGACAGCTGTGTGGAGTGGCCACTCTGTGCCAGGCACTGTCCCAGGTGTGGGAGGGGGGCAGCCATGGAGAAGGGGAGACCCCGGTTCTCAGGAAGCTGCATTGCGGGGTGCAGGGAGATGCCACAGGCCAGTGAGCAGATCAGTACAGTGACTCTGAAGAGTGACATAAGCTCAGAGGGCCCTGAGAAGATGGCAGTGATCGGATGGCTCACCAGGGAGGCCCACCAGAGAGGCAGCCAGGAAAATGGGGTTGAGGGAGGAATTTCCTTTGAGATAGAATTTGTCGGAAGTTCAGGGTCATGCATTTTGTATCTTGAATGTTTTTGTATACTTTGACCCTCCCTTTCTGTTTCCCCTAAATCTCGGGTTTCCTCCTCTCTGGGTTGAGGGTTTTCTTGTAGTTCAATGGCTCCGAAGCCTGGGCAGGAATAGGCTGGGTGCTCCCTTCCTCTTCCCTCACTCTCATGCTGTCTCTCCCTGACTGCCTTCTGCTGCCCAGGGTGATGGATGCCTCCTTCCAGGGCTGAGTCATGTGCTGCTTGCCTCTTACAAGCTCTGGGCAACATCCCTGCCACTGCTCAGTCCTCGCTCCACTCCACTCCGAGCAGTAGAAAGGCAGATTTATAGGGATTTCCCCAGGGGAGGGGTGCAATCAGGCATCCGCTTCACTCTGGCTCAGAAGCTGCAGGAACTGTCCCACTCAGTGACACTTTCTTCAATGCCCAGAGGAGGAAACTGAGGCTCAGAGGGAGAGGACGCTCTGAGGTTGTGCAATACTCAGCCATCACGAGGCCAGCTCTATTATCTTGCTCCTGGCCCATTTGCTGGCTTGCCAGGACCTTAGCTTCTTAGGCTCTGAGCTTCCCCAGGCCAGGGCTCTGTGCAGTTAGCTGGATTAGCAGTGACTGCCTAGGAGGCCACGCAGAGGGACTGCGCAGGAAAGAGTGTTATAGTTCAGTGGTTCTTAAATTTCATCTCGCATCAGAATTACCTGGAGGGCTTGTTAAACACAGCTTGCTGGCTCCCACCCCCAGAGTTTCCCATTCGAGGACTCTGGTGTGAGGTCTGATCATTTGCATTTCTAACAAATCCCCAGGTGGTGCTGATGCCTCTGGTCTCAGGCCCACACTTTGAGAACTTCTGCTGTAATTGATTAGTGCTGTCTGCTGTGGCATGCCAGGAGGGGGTTGTGACAAGTAGGATATGTGCATCCTTATTTCATAGGCAACCAGAGTAATACAGGCTTAATGTATAAGGTAAAAATCATTTGAAAAAGATGTATAAGTTAACTTAATGTATAAGTTAAAAATCAAAAGAAAAAGAAAATGTGCCACAATGTGGACTCCAAGGTCCTCTACACTGTGAACAAAGTCTACTTCTATCTCCTCATCTCACGTGGCCATCCACGTCCCTGGTCATCTCATTGGCTAGCACAACTCCAGCCACCTGTTATTTGCATGTGATGTCCCATTGCTTAGCCTGCTTCTACTTCCCGTTGGAAACCCTGCCTCATGAACTCCAACCTGTGTAGAGATCTCAGACAAGCCCTTGTTTCTTGTGGGAAGCCGTCCCTGAACTTTCTGATCTTAAATTCGCTGTTAAAGACTACAGCCCAGAGCCCAGAGCACCCCACTTTGGAAGGTTTGTCAAGATGTTCATGTCTTTTAAAATCAGAGGAAAACAATGAACTTTGGGGTTGAAGGAAGTATTTTAATATGTAATAGTAATATATAAGGCCATAAAATATTATTTGTGTATCTTTTAATAAAGAGGAACGCAGAAAGGCAAAGGTGCCCGGGAACCTACAATGTGGCCCTGACTACAAGCCCGAGGAAGCCACAGAAAAGCATTTCAGAGAGAAGGAATAATACATACAAAGGTCTTGAGGTGACGACCAGCCGGGCATGTGTGGGAAGCATAAAAAAAAAAAAAAAAGATCAGCAAGTGAGGTCTGGAGATTGGAGACAGTGAGAGGAAGGAGGTCAAAGGTAAGATCATAAAGGTGAGGGTGGGCGCTGACCGCCAACTGCTTGACCCGGGGAGTGCATTGGTGGCCCTCTCTGTAGCAATGGCAGGCTGTACTTGCCCTCTGTGAGGGTTGTGTCCCCTTGAAAGGAAGGCCTGCATCCCTAATACAT
>CABHPP010129110.1:3980-32218 GCA_902168425.1 Peromyscus attwateri | reverse complement strand
GGGGGGTGTCGGGATGGGAAGGCAAGCAGTGATGGAGGGAAGTGGGAGGGGACTCTTGAGAGGACCCCTGTAGTCTTGTAAGTGCTCACCTTGGTTCCCACCATTTCCCAGTCACTCTCAGGCCCAATTCCGAATCAAATCAAACCTGACTTTGTACTAACAGCAGGCCTGCAATCCTGCCACAACCAGCTTGAGCCTCTCTCCGTCTCTAACCCTAGATCCAACCTCTGTTATAACTACAATTTCAGCTTCAACCCCTCATCCCATCCCTGATATTAAAACCAAGATGGATTCCCCCTCAAATCCTAGAGCTAACAGCAATAATCCCAACGCCATTTCCAATCTCAACGCCAATATAGGTATAGACCTTTGTATGTGTATATACATATATGTGTCAAGGTTTTGTCAGCTGTTAATAGAAGTCAGGGTCTTCTGCCTACTGAAAACGTGTTCTACTGCTGACCTACACCTCCAGTATCTCCATACATATTTGATATTAACTGATCCCTAACCATGCCCTTGACCCCATGCCTGGTCCTCATTTGCCGTCTGATCCAGTCCTTTCTCCAAGCTCAGTTTGACCGCCTCACTGTAATGGTCCCTCGTCTCAGCACCGCAGCCAGCTTGGTCCTGCGGTGACTGAACAAGGCTAGATGCAGGTTTGAGGGCCCCCACGTAAAGCCAAGGCATCAGGGTAGCGCCTCCTGTGGATGCAGATGCTCAAGTTCCCAGCTCTTCATAGTCAAGCCTGGGTCTCTCCCCCTGTGCCCAGCATCTTAACAACTAGGGCTCGGGCAAGAGACACGTGACAGGCCTCCAGCTGCCAGGGCAGAGCTGAGAGGCCGTGCTTCTCCTGAGGAATGGCAAGAAATCAGCACTTGGCCAAGACAGCCTACCACTGGACTCCTCGCCTCTCAGTGGGTTATTTCCACACGGCAGAGGCTAAGCCTAATGGGCCTTTGCTTCCAGCACAGCGGACAATCAGAGAATGCAGCCGCTAGGGTCTCAGGCAGGCCAGACCCAGGGGCTCTCTCTCTGCTAAAAGGATGTTGTTGGCATTCATCAGGAGAGGAGGCTACTGTAATGCTTGGCATCCCATGGCTTGGGGGTTGGGGAAAAGAGTGCCTTCGAGTGATCTGCCAAGCCCTGAGAAGCAGGGAAACTTCCTCTCTGGAGATGGCAAAGAAGTTGGCCCTGCTGGTGCCTGGAGTGCCAAGGAGCCACGGGGCTGAGCTCAGCGAGCGTAGCACGATGAAGTCTCTAGCAAAAGCTTCAAAGGGCTCTCCACAAACAACTCTGCACCCAGGGCTCACCACCGTCCATACGCAAGCCACCTGTGGACAAAGGCTACCTGCTGCCACCACGTGGATTGACATAGCCCCCCACCCCTGCAGTGTGCTGTCATCATCCAACCCCTCTTCCTGAGGTCGGTCTGTCTGTCTGCTCAGATGGAGAGTTGGCTGGCTGGGCTACCTGCCAGCTCTGCATTCCCTGCCGGGCCCAGTACTTGGTTGCTCACCAAAAGTTGACTGAATGGCTGGGCTTTCTCCAGCTTCATCTCCCATCAACTCCCGCTTCCTGGGAGGTGGAGTGATGACTTCTGCTCCACTCTGCAAACACACGGGCTTGAGGGCTAACCCTACCTGTAGCACCACCATCGCTGACTGTGTGACCTTGGGCACACTCACCTTCTATTTTCTATTCTAAACAATGCAGGCAATTATGGTGCCTGTCTTCACAGAGATGCTTTAAGACTGCAATGAAGGGGCTAGGAACGAACCTCAGGAAGAGGGCACTTGCCTGACATGCCTGAGGCCCTGGCTTCCGTTCTTAGTATGGGGAGTGGGACAGAGTCAATGAAGCAGCTTTCGAGCAGTGTGTGAGGGTATGGCGTGCTGATCATGGTGGCTGACATGCAGAAGGTCCTCAGCAACCACCAGCTATGATGATAGTCTAACTTCAAGACAGGTCCCAGGAAAGAAGGTCAGCTCAGTCCCTCACCTGGTGTGCTCACAGCCTCTCCTGAAGCCCCCTCTGCTTTCTCTTCATCCCACCAGACATTCCCTTTTACTTTATTTCTCCCCTGGACCAAGGAATCAAGTCATTCCTTCACTTATTCATTCACTCCTTCATCTGGCAGACATCTATATGTGAGGTACTGTGGGCCAAGCTCTGTTCAATGGGCCATACATCTCTAACCTCACAGGACTCCAGGCCCCAAAGAGAGAGGTGGGTGCTTGTCAGGAGGATCTGGGGTCTGAAGGATGGCTTTCTTGAGGCAGCTTGTAACATCCAAAGCACAGGGAAGAGCTGACTGGCAAAGAGTCCGGGAAGAAGGCACGCAAATGAAGGACCAGTATCCTTAAAGGCTTGTGGTGTTGACCACCATGCACATTTCAGCCTTCGAGGATGTCCTAAGTCAAGGGGGAATGCAGCCTGGAACCCACATGTTCTCCAGAGCTCTTCCTTTAGGGTTGATCTTTCTCCACACACAGCCTCACTTCACACGAGACGGCCATCATGAGCTGCTGTCTGTCCGTTGTGGGGAAGAACAGTGGGGAGACTTGAAATAAGTTTTCCCTGGGATGAGTGGGATGGAGTGAGATCAAGGGGAAGCCTCGGGGCCCCACAAAACATTCACTGTAGCTACCACCCAGCACCACGAAGGTGAGGTTCCTTTTAGGCTCAGCCTTTATAAGGTTAGAAGACAATCCCCTCTTTAGCTCCATTGTACAAACAGCAAAACTGAGTCCCTAGGACTTTTCAGTCAACTATAGCATGTGATCTCTGATTGGCCCTCAGAGCCACCCCAGGAGAGGGGCATGAAGGAAGTGGAGGCCACAGAGCCTTCTTAGAATGACCCTCTGGCCTCATGACCAGCCAGCCTCCGAGACACAGACCCAGGCAGCAGACGTCTGCTGGAGGCTAAAGAGACAAAGCCCCCATTCAGCACCCGATGGTCTGTGCACCCGGCTGCTCAGCTCCTTGCAAAGCATTTTCCCTTAATAGCCTCCCATTCAGCGGGCGGCTGCAGCCCACATCTGTGGAAACCAGGCCACGCAACTCCTCCTACCAGGCCAGTAAGGCTGCCACAGCCACCATGGTCACCTTGTCCCAAGTTGCTCCTTCTCCCTGTGTGTCAGTCTCTATCACTCTGCTTCCTCTTTCTCCATCTAGAGTGGAAGTGCAGACCTGAGAACGCTCCCCTTGGCCCATCCCTAACCTGTCTGCAAACTGTGTCTGAAGAATGGAGAGTAGGAAGAGAAGGGGTTCTAAGTCATTCCACTACCACCCATTTGCTTTGTGATCTTGAGAAATTCACTGCAGCTCTCTGGGCCTCCTGTTTCCTGAACTGTATGTAGAGAAAGAGGAGGTCATGTCAGCCACAGATTCAGATGACCAAGGTTTGAATCACATGAACAAGCTCTGTGACCTTTGACATACCCCTCTGAACCTCCATTTTCTCCTCTGTATAAATGGGTTGACCTACTCAGTGGTTGTTGTGAGGATTGAAAGAGATCATTCATGAGATGCCCTTAACTGGTCCCTGGTTCACAGTCTCCTCTTCTTCCTCTTCCTTATCCTCATCCTCCTCATCCACCTCCTCCTCTTCCTCCTCTTCCTCCTCCTCCTCCTCCTCCTCCTCCTCCTCCTCCTCCTCCTCCTTCTCCTCCTCCTCGTCATAGGTATTTTTCAAATGCTTTTTCTTGGCTGGTCCATGGTAGTGGGCTATCAGTATTAATAGTGGCTTCAGAAGTTTTTTCTGTGGTTTTTTCCAGGTACAAGTTTTCAAGCAGAACCTGGGCACTACCTGCAAAAGGCAGGCATGGGAAGGGTTTGTCCTTCTCTGCTCCAAGCTCTGACCTTTTGGTTCTGAACAGTAAGTCACAGGCTGGGCTGAGTCTCAGAGACCCCAGGGAATGTTGAGAACAGTCACAAGGCCACAGCCCTTGATTCTCATTCAGGAAGTCTGTAATGAGTACAGAGTGGAATCAGCCCAGGTATTGTGTGTGTGAGAGACAGAGAGAGAGAGAGAGAGAGAGAGAGAGAGAGAGAGAGAGAGAGAGAGTTTGTGTGTGTGTGAATGTGTGTGTGAGTGTGTGTGTGAATGTGTGTGTATATGAATGTGTGTGTGTGTGTGTGTTTTTGAATGTGTGTGTGAGTATGTGTTTGTGGAGTCCAGAAGTCAATGTTGAGTGTCTTCCTTAATTGTTGCTCTCTACTCCCTATTTTGAAGCAAGGTCTCACTGAATCTGGAACTCATCAATTTGCCTAGACTGGCTGGTAAGCAAGCCCCAGAGCCTCCTTCCTATGGCCTTTTCTTAGACTGAGAAACACCCCCATGTAGGTCACACAGGCTACCGTGGTCCCATCCCCTCTCGCTCCCATCATCCTCCACCCGCTTCCATCAAGGCTCCCTTCTGAGTTTTTTTCTTTCAGAGCCTTCAAAAAGGGACACAAGGAACTGTTCCTCTACTCCTCCAAGCCCAGCCCTCAATCCCCACATGCTTGTGCCATCTTTCCAAGCCTGCCTCCTCAGGTAGTAACACTCTCTGCATGGTTACTGAGGGCATGCCACATGCCAGGGTGCCAACCTTCCACATTGTCTTGTGCAACCGCACAGGACACATGACATGGGAGTTACCATAATCCCCACCTGACAGATGATGACAGAATCAGAGAGATTGTGTGATGTGATCCAAGTCACACAGCTATGAATAATCAAGGTGAAACTCTCCCAAACTCAAGTTCTTCCCTACTCTGCAAATGTCCTTCTATCAGTACCCTGGACTCCTAACACAGCTGTCGGTCTGCACAGGGCCCCAGGGACAATCCAAAGCTTCAAGGAGCATGGCTTTGAGGTACCACCCAATGACACAGGCCAGCATCACCTAACTGGAGCTCAAGAACCAACCTTGGGAGAGCATGGGTGAACTGGTAAACGCAGCCACCCAGCCAGTCCATCCTAAGCGGACCCCCATTGGACCGCCCACCTGCCATGTGGTGGCTGTCATCCCACTGGATGACAGGTTGGCCTGCACTTACCATCCCCAGCCATCCTTCCATCTTCCTCTGATACCAGGAGCTACCAGATGGTCCTTACTTCCTCTTGGTTCATCAGTTGGCCAGTTCCTTTCTACAGGCCAAGGGCCTTTATTTGTGACTCTCTAGGGTGAAGCTCTCTGACATAGGGTCAGTGAAAACAGACCTGGCCACTGTCCCCACAGACCTTATAATCGGACCAGCATTTGCCCAGCAGTCTCCCAGGTCATGAGACTGAAGTCACCCTTCCTGCCCCCCACCTCATCTCCCCCGGGCCCTGCTGGCCCTGCCACTGGGGACCCTCTCCCTTTGTGACCTGTCTTGGTAATTTGGGAGGTGATTAACAGCAATCACGCTTGAGTTTGACATCCAGGCACGGCCGCTAAATTGAGGCTCACAAAGCCTCCTTGACATCCAATATGTTATATGCTTTTCCCCTTAATTAGGAGCTAAAGTGGATAAATATGAAGTTGCCATGGCAACAGCCTCCCGGGTTGGTGGAGGGATGCAGCTCAGTTTCTGTCGGCTGGCTGGCTGACATGTTGGCTGATGGACCATACCAGCTCCTGGGAAGGAGTAGGCAGGGGCCCTCCCTTGATGTCTTCAATCCTGCCCCCAGGCCAGCTCTTCGTACTCTTCTTCATCTTTGCCCACTAGACTTCACAGAGAGCAGGGTATTGTGGCACATGCCTATCAATCCCTGCACCTGGGAGGCTGAGACAAGAGGGTCATGAGTGAGACATCAGCCTGGTTACATAGAGAGACCCTGTTTCAAAACTAACTAACTAAATAAATAGTTATACTTCATAGCCTTCGGGTGGACGTCCCAAATGGACCACAAAGCTCACTTGGTGTAACCAATCAAAAAGGAAATGGGGACTTCCTAGGTAGAGAGAGGCCACCATGATCTTAACATCCAGATCTCTTAGCTTTGGGGTCAAGGTCTTTAGTGGTTCTTAAATGTTCTGTGTGTGGGGAATCCTAGGTCACTTGGGGAATCTGCCCAGTGCTATGGATCTGCAATGTGGGCCTGAGATTAGCTACACCATGGGGTTCAGACCCAGGATTGTCCTGGATCTTCTTTTTAAGCTTTCAAAGATTTGTTTATCACTTATTTTATGTGTATGGGTGTTTTGCCCCCAGGTATCTATCTCTGTGCACCTTGGGCATGCACCTGGGACTGGAGCTAAAATAGTTGCCAGTGGCCACATGGGTGCTGGGAATTGAACCCACATCCTCTGGAAAAGCAGCCAGAGTTCTCAACTGCTGAGCCATCTACCCAGGCTCTGGATCTGCTTTTTAAATTCCATTAGCCAACGGTTAAGTTCTATCACATTTCCTCACTGAATCTCCCTAACAAGGAAGGTATGGTTTGTCTACAGATGGGAAAATAGAATTTCAGAGAGGTTTGTTCACCTCCTCAGGGTCACACAGCCAAGTAGGCAGAGTAGTCAGGACCGGACCCACATCTATCTGCTGGTTGGAGTCCAGGCTCTAACCACTGTACTCCACTGCCACCTGGACTGTATTTTTTTTTGAACTCAGAAGTAACGACTGTGATAGTTGTGGGCTTTAGCTAGGTTGTCCTTCTGCTAAGTGGAGACACTGAAACGCCCCTCCCTCTGCCCCCAACTCTTGCTGAGGTGGTTGGAGGGGTCTATCGGTTCAAGTCTCCCATTGAGGAAGAGCCAGCTGCAACACCTTCTAAGCTGTTTAAGCCTGTGGGAGGAAGCAGGGGCTCCACCCAAAGAGTCCACAAGTAGAGCTACCAAAGTCCTGTTTTCAGGAGAGCAAACTGGGTCTGCATGCTCCTCTATCTCCTCCCGCAGGACGCATCCAGCAGGGCATCCGGGTCAGGCAGGAAGGAGGCATTGCCTCCCGCTTTGGGAACCCGGAGCATGTCCCCTGACTCCAGGCTCCATCAGGCCCCGGTATCTGGGTTGACAGGTGGGAGGGAGCAATGTGCCGCCTCCCTGAGACTCTGGTACTTGGGGCTCCTCCTGTGCCCCCGCACCACGTGGAGTGGGTGCTGGTAGCGGCAGCCGGGGCTGGTGGCTTGGCCCCCGAATTTCCTTTCCTTCCAGTTCCGACTAAAAATAGAGACGGCAAGGACGCAGCTCGTTTTGTCAGACAGTGTTGGGGGGGGGCGCCTGTGCAGACGCAGGCCCCCCATTTCTCGGCACGTGGTACCCAGCTCCCAGTTTCCCCCACACATGCCCCGGCTGCTCACAGCCTCCCTCTGCTGGGCCAGCTGTTGCTTAGAATCCAGTTCCTCAGAGAACATTCTGACGGGTCTCTGAGTCAGAGGCCGGGCCACGGAACACAGACAAAGACCTAATCTCCCGGGGTTGTTTCTGCCTCTTCTGCAAGCCAAATAGGGCCTATGGGACAAGGCTGCTGGGTCAGGGCACCTTCAGGGTTGGAAGAAGGCCCAGAAGCCCAGGCAGGGAATGAAACCCCAGGGGCCCTGGCTGGTAGTGAGGTCATGCACTCTGAGGTGCTTCATTGCCTTTACTTCCTCTCACTTCCTGGCCTTCCCACAGGTCCTCCTTCGGGACTAAGAAACCACTGTCAGCCTAGTCTGGGTGCTCGTTTTCTGCGGGCAGCCCCTCTTGGCAGAAAGACCCAGTGGGGTCTACAATTGGGATAGGGGTGGGGACTGACATCACCTGCCCCCCAAACCCCAGCTGTCCAGCTGGGCGTCTGCTCAGGGAGAATGCACCTCTGGACAGTCCTTGCTTGAGATACACACACACAAACACACACACACACACACACACACACACACACACACTCATGGGAATATTCACACTTGTGCACACACACAGAGGAACACACACACAGGAACACTCACACACGTATACACACTCACACACAGAAACATTCACTCACACAAATAAATACACATATTCACATGAATATACACACACTTGCATGAATACTCATGTGTACATGAACATTCATATAGATTCACATGAAGACATACACAGAGCAAGGACCAGCCTGAATTTATGAGATCTCATGAAGTCCTAGGTGTTTGGAAAGCTGGGAATATAAAACTGGAAAAAGTAGGGACGCTGGGCCGGGCAGTAGACAGGCCCCAAATGATGCCTCAACCGAGATCCCTTGTTACTCCAAGGGGGGATTTCTTCCTGGGGCAGAGACTGGGCTATAGACTGCTCTGGCCCACCCCTCCCTAATCTAGGCTTGGCACACAAAGCATCCAAACACCTACAGGTTCCGTGGCTCATAGGAATAAAAAAAAAATGGAAAGAAAATAGTTTGCTGCTGTCCCATGAGTTCTAAGACAGGGCCAGCACAAGGTAGGTGCTTGGACATGCCTGCTGAATGAGTGGAGGAGAATGAATGAATGAATGAATGAATGAGCATGACCCGAGACAGGAAAGGGATCATGAAAACCATCACTATGGTGTTTTTGTAATGGGCAGAACCGAAGCTTAGCGCCAAGGACAGACGAGCAATTTGGTGCCTCTTCTAACTAACTAACATTCGTTCAGTCCTTGTCCTGTGTTTATTGGAGGAGAGGCTGTGCAAGAACCGGACGAAGAGGAAGGCTGCCTGCAGCCCTCCCCGTCAGCAGGCGACCCTGTCTGGCCCTAACCTGGCTTCCCGCACTGAGTTTCATGGAACTCTTTGATTCCCTGGAACCCCACCTGAGAAAGAAGGATGTTTTCTTTTTCTTCTTCTTCTTCTTCTTCTTCTTCTTCTTCTTCTTCTTCTTCTTCTTCTTCTTCTTCTTCTCCTCCTCCTCCTCCTCCTCCTCCTCCTCCTCCTCCTCCTCCTTCTCCTCCTCCTCCTTCTTCTTCTTCTTTTTTGTTTTTTGATTTTTGTTTTTCGAGACAGGGTTTCTCTGTGTAGCTTTGGCACCTTTCCTGGAACTCACTCTGTAGCCCAGGCTGGCCTCGAACTCACAGAGATCCACCTGCCTCTGCCTCCCGTGTGCTGGGATTAAAGACGTGTGCCACCACTGCCCAGCTGAGAAAGAAGGATGTAATGATTCACCCTGTGGCTGATCGGTCCTGTGAGGGTCTCACCTGATGACCACAGCTTCTAGAACTCTCCCAACTGCTCTCCTCATTGCCCATTAGGACTCATACTCTTTCCTCCAACAAGTGAATGCCCTCCTGGGGTCTCTTCTCCAGGTAGTCAGGGAGGGGAGAGGTGTGGGGATTCACCCATTGACCCTCTCAGCACCTTGCAGGCTCTGACTTCTGTAATAGGACAGACCCGGACAGGGAGTCAGATCGTGTTTTCTAGCTCTGAGCAGAGAGCAACCAATCCAGAAAGGACTGCCACTCCCAGCAAGCTCCAGGACTAGACCCAGAGTTGTGGTTCAGTTTGTAGTGAAATGGCCTGAGCCCTCAAGCTGTCAAGCCAGTTCAAGCAGACCTGAGGTGAACGGCATCAGAGCCGCTGAAGTAATGCTGTCTGACTTCCATTCCCTGGGGATGCCCAGGAAAACCAGATGTCTGGCCAGTGAGATCACAGGAGTGATCTTTAAGTAAATACACAGCCATTCACTTCCGTTCCCTCTCCTCTGCTTGCCTCACCGGCTCACCCTCCCACCAGCGCATTCTGCACCCAGCCCCCTGCACCTGCAACCTCCTTACAATTGCATCCACCCCCAAAAAGTTTCTCCCTCCTTTCCCAAGGCCCCTGCTATCTGCCCAGCCATAAACCAAAAACCCGGAGCACCCGTGCCAATGAATAAGTAATGACAACATTAGTTCCTGAGCACTTGCTGTGTGCCAGGCAGTAGCTAAATACTTCTTTATGTGCATTATCTCATTTACCCCTCACAGTGACTTGGAGACATAGATAACGTACTCTATGAAGGGCAGGGCTCTGAGGCTAGAGTCCCCACCTTCTCACTCGCCAGGTGACCACAGGCAACAGAAATCACTTAACCTTTCGGACTTCCTGTTTTCTCACCTGCAAAACCTCCTTATAAGGTTGTGTGAGGATATTAATAATCAAGTGTTAAGTGCTGATTACATCTGTAATCTCAGCCCTCAGAAGGCTGAGGCAGGAGGATCTCAGGTTCCAGGCTAACCTGAGCTGCACAGTAAGACCTTTTCTCAAAACAGACAAACAACAAACCAAAGGTAGGGTATAGCTAATGAGGTCGCATGCCTGCCTCGCATCAACAAAAAAGGTCTCAGCGTCTCAAGAGAGTAAATGCTTAGCACTGTGCCTCACAAACGTGGCTGTTATTACTATTATTATCCTTTCTTTTAAAATGAGGATGCTGGAGCAGTTAGCCATGTGCCAAAGCCACATAGGCTAGAATTCGGGAGCGCCAGCATTCTGACTTGGACCTCCTTAGTCTGGATGAGGGGGCAGCAGGCTGGGCCTGGTCAGATGTCTACTCCCCTATTTCCAAGGATACGGGCTCCTCTTTTCCTCTCCTATAGAAAGGCAAATGGAATTGAGGTGAGGTGAGCCTCCAGGCTCCAGTGATAACCAATATCCCACAATGCTCTGCAAAGTGTGTGCATAAGCCCACCTGCCGAGCCTTGAGACGTCTAGGCTTTAGACTTGAAAGTAATTCTATCTTCTGTACTTCCTTCTCTTTCCCTCCCCCACAGCTCTGAGTGTTCAGAGACACAAACTCAGTTTCCCATGAACAAGCCCACAAGCCCAGGGAATGCTCAGTCTCGCTCATAGTCACTGGAACACAGTCCACCTTGGTCCACTCACTCACCCTTACCTCCCAGACATCCTCAGCCTTGCTCGTGCCCCAGTTTTTCTCGGGCTCCCTGTTCCTGGGCCATTCTGAAGATGTATTCTTTCCCTAGTTCCCATCTTCCTACTTGTCCTTTCTCCCAGGCCCCGGACCCAAGGCCACTTCTCCGAGTGACTATTTGCTTGTCCTTATATATCACCTTTCACCCACAGTCATCTCTCCCCTGTAACAACCTGGTCTTCCACAGATTGGCCCAGCTCAGGCCAGGCTCTGAGATTGGTACCCAGCACCTGGGGCTAGAATGAGAGAAAGCCAGAGAGATGCTAATTCTCCTGCTAATTTTTTGTTTGTTTGTTTGTTTTTTGTTTTTTTTGTTTTGTTTTTTTTTTTTTTTGAGACAGGGTTTCTCTGTGTAGCTTTGGAGCCTATCCTGGAACTCACTCTGTAGACCAGGCTGGCCTCAAACTCACAGAGATCCACCTGCCTCTGCCTCCTGAGTGCTGGGATTAAAGACATGTACCACCACTGCCTGGCTTCTCCTGCTAATTCTAAGTGAAGCTGGCAAAGAAAAAGGTGGGCTCCATACCATACCCATACGGCCTACCAGGTGCCCCTCAATGCCTCACCTGCTCAGGTTAAATGCAGTCTTTTGGCCTGCTCTGACAGCAGGCCACATTCATGCAGCCCCCAGGCTTAGTCCTGCCCAGTCTCCACACTTTGCTGTCCCCCCACCTAGAAGCAGGAGCCTGTTCTCTGCAGCCCTGAGGTCCTAACACATCTCCTGATTCCAAGACCTCATGTAAGGCGCTGACTAGTCCCTTATCTCTACCTAGACCTTAAGCTCTGTGCTTGCAGCAAGAAATCCCCAAGGGAACCCATGGCAACATCCCCTCCCCCACCTCTTGTGCTTACTTTCTTGGCTACTACTGTATTGTCTTAGTCCAGCAACACTCTTCTTACCCACTCATAAAGGGACCTGGGATGTCCCGGACTCCATCCCCAATTCCAGCTCCTAGGTTAGCCTTTGGGTGGTGTCCATGGAAGTCTGTTGGGCACTGGCCTGGGAAGGAAAGGGTGTCCTTGTTCTCTGTGATACCCCACGGCCAGTATCTGCATATGTCTCTTTAAGGTCTGGGCTATCCATATTTCCCAGGAGCCGTTCACTGTTTTCCTTTACTCCGGCCCTCTGGGCTTGCACAATCCGCTCCATCCTTCCCCTCCCCCTAAGGATCAATTAATTATAAAACAGCAAATGGACATGATTAAGGCTCCTGCATGCTAGGCAAGCGTTCCACCAAGAAGTCTGTGCAATAGCCCCACTGCAGGGGCGGTTAGTTGTCAACTCCACTATACAGGTAAGGAAATGATCTCAGAGGCATCAGACAATTTCCTGGTTCATCCGACAGTCAGGGTCGAGTTAGGAGTCTGATACGAGAACCCAGCCCCTTCCCAGGAGCTACTTAGCTCTAAAGACTTGATGGCGGGGGCCAGGTGTGTGGGTGTGGGAGCACCCCCCCCCCCATAATCCCAGCACTCAGGAGTCCGGGGTAGGAAGATTCCAAGTTCAAGGCCAGCCTGGGCTACAGAGCCAAGACCTTGTCTCCGAAAGCAACCCCCAAGGACTATTAATAGTTCTAAGCAAGTGTGTAGGAGAGGGGGTTCAAGCTAGGAAGGCAGTGTCATATGGAGTGGCAGGAGGAGGGAAATGGAGGGTGAGAGAGTGTTGGCAGCAGCAGAGGATTCCAAAAAGTGGAGTGAGGAGAACTTGGTGTGACCGGGGTTGGGGGTGTGCGAGGGGGAGGGTGAGCAGAGGGGGGTAAGAGGGTGAAGGTAGAGGTGGGAAGTTGGTCAGGTCAGTCTTGGGGGAGGCGGGGAGGTGTGAGGGCTGTTTGGGGTAGAGGCAGCCTGAAGAGGAGGAGGAGGAGGAGGAGGAGGAGGATGTGGACTGGGGGAGTGTGAGCCACACAGAGGTTAGGGGGAAGGTGAGAAAGGTTTCAAAAGGTGTGAGGATGCTTCAGGTCCCTAAGGAACCCGATGACCCCTGTCCTCAGGGGAGGAGAGGAGGAAGGGGGGTCCTGGGGAGAGATGGGTTGGCTCGAGGTTTCTGTCCCTGCCTGTGTCCTCAGTTGCTGCAGCCCCCACCAGAGCTGGCACTAGAGCTGGCCATACTGCTACGAGGCTCCATTTCAGGGATGGGTGGAAATTTCCGTTTTAGCAAAATCCATTTGTAAAGCCCTAGAGCTTTCTGCTCGCCTGGCTCTGTTTGCCTGGCTCTGCCTGTCTGGTGCTGGCCTGCCCAGTTAGCTCTGCTCTCTATCCCACCACACCTCCCCTGCTCTCCTTCTTGAGCAGGCAGTGCATGAGTCCAGAATCTGGCCTCCCCAAGATGGTCCTCCAACCCCACCCTGCCAACTCTCTTGACCTCCTGGGAGGTCCTGAGAGCCTAGAAAGTGAGGGAGATTGATCACTGCCTTGTCCTCAGCTGGGGTACCATCAACACAGCTGACCCCCACCATTCCATTTCCCAGAGCTGAGTGGAGCATAAAGAGGTCTTGGAGATCAACCTGTTCAGACCTTCTCATTCAGTGGGTGGGGAGAGTCATGCTCAGGGCTACATGACTTGCTGGTGACCACATTGTCCCAAAGCCTTGGAGACAGCTTTCAGTCTTGCCTTGCCGCAGAACTGTGTCTTCCATGCAAGTTTGTTCCTATGCACCTGAGTTTGCTCATCTTCCCAGTGAGCTCATGGCTCTTCTCTCACACCGGTATGACCTCAGGGAATTGAAAACAGCTGGGTGAAGTAAAATGGGGGTGGGGAGAAAAAGCCTCTGGACCTCAAGTCCATGCTGGAGGCAGGATGGTAAGAGTTCTAGAGTCTTGTGGTAGGTGTCCATACTCCTGCTCCACAGCCTCCTAAGAACCACAGGACAGGGATGGCATGGGCATGGATCAAGGCCCTGCATGGGGAGATGAGTTGTCTCCTGGGGTAGAAAGCTTGGGCCTTCTCTGGGCAAAACTTTCTACCCTAAGCCTAGAAGGAGTGGCGACTCTGGCTGCTGAGTGGCAGATGCATTCCTAGGGTCCAAATCCAAGTAATGAATGATAGGCAACAGACTAAGCTCCTCTATGCAGGTGCAGGGGCAGGGTCTGTCACGTTCACTTGTATTCTGTCACACTTCTGACACAGGGTACACCCGTTGGGCCCTGGCACAACGAGAGCCAGCTCAGATCTTAGTAGCTGGTCCAGGGAAGGTTCTCAGGGCCACCTGACTCCACCTGATCTTTAACCAAGTCCCGTATCCTGGGCTCACACTGTAGGGCATGCCCTGGCACACTGTGCCAACCTTGTCTCTAACACATGCCCCAGCACAGCCTCCAGCTGCCGCCCTCCTCCCCTGCCCCCACTGGAATCCCAGGCCCCATCTGTTCCACTTCCCTGTATTTTCCCTGAACATCTGGACTGCTCCTGAAATCTGGCTCCTGGTTTTGTCCAGAGGGAGCTGCTGGGGGAAGAGGAAACTCCTGGGTCCCATTAGTTCTGAGCCAGGGCCAGGGAAGGCCCTGGCTGACCCCCCACTTCCAGCCTGCAGCTGCCAGATGAAGAGAATGAACAGACCTAAGAGAGCAGGGTCCCTATTGTCTACTCTTCCTACTCTTGAGCACACCCTCAGATTTGGGATTGTGTGCACAACATTGCCTCCACAGCCTCCCCAGCACGTACCCACGGGTCATAGCGTTCTCTGTGCCAGAATTTGCTGGTTATGTTTAGGGCTGCACTCCTGAACTACATATCCCAGGATGGGTAGTTTTTTTTTGCTTCCCAACCCTCCAAAATCTAGTGATTCAGGGTGTGTGTGTGTGTGTGTGTGTGTGTGTGTGTGTGTGTGCATGTGTGTGGCCTTTAGTCCAGAGCAGCAACATTTCTAAATGCCAGTTTAGAAAACATATCCCAGTAGGACCGGGCTGGAATGACGCCCCCCTCCCCCCAACTCGTCCCTCTGACCACCACCTCTACCCTGCTTCCACTCAGCCTGTGTCTTACTCTATGGCAGTCCCGTATTTGAACTGAGTTTCCTTCGGGAGAGGGCACGTGCCTCGCAGGACACTCTCCATGGTCCTGAACTGTGGGTAGGCCCGCAAAGGTCTCTACTAACTTCGAGGGGCAGAGATCAGGAAAGGGATGGTCTCCCGGAAAGGAAGTCTCACACAACAGACAGAAAGCGTGTAAGACACAGAGGCACAGAGAGAAAGGGAGCGATGTGAAAAGTGAGATTTTGGTCGTTCTGTCTAAGAAAGATAATCTTCCCTCCCAGTTCCTTCCTCTCCCTAAGACCAGCTCGGTGTTGCCCCTGCTTCTCTCTGGATACCACTTTCCAGTTCCTCTCATACTGCTCCGGTCTATGCCTGTCCCTGCCTGTTCGAGTCTTGTCCCTTAAAGACTTGACTGTGCCCAAACCAAACCAAACCAAACCAAAACAACAACAAAAAACCAGAAGAGCCCCTCTTCTGGCTTAGGCCCGCACCAGAGCAGCCAGCCAGTCCAGTGGTCCCAGCCGCCGCCGTCTTCAGGAATGCCTGCCACTCTGTGGGGAGCGAAGGATTTACAGTCGACTCCACCGAGAGCCCCCGGACCGCGGCTGGAAGGAAGGACAGGAGGAAACAGAACAGAAAGAAGAGTGGAAAGCGGTTTCCCGCTCGGTTATGGCTGCTATTATTTATTTATTCATGTATTTTTTATTAAAGAGGGATGTCGGCCTAATGAGCAAAGAGCCCGGCGGGCTCCTGGTGCGTGGAGCTGGGGTAATGGGGGCACAAACCACAGACTCTGGGCCCGGAGGCTCCTCTCCAGAGCGGGGGATCCCTTGGAGGCAAGTGCTCCTCGGCTGCCGGCAAAGCCCTACCCCGCCCCTGCGTGCCCGATCGCTCTGAGTCGGCGCGGGCAGACGCTGCTCCCCTCACCCTAAGCGGGTTCAGCCCTCAGCGCGCGGGGCAGGCTGGAGCCTCCGGAGGCGTCCCTGCATCTCTGGTGCAGCATGGCTGCCCGAGCTCCGCCCCGCAGTCCACTTGCACGCGGCCTCCTCCTTGGCTCCTCTGTGAAGCAACAGCTCAGCTATCCCTTGGCAAGTGCAACCTCGGCCTCAAGCAGGATCACACTCCGCCTCGGCTTCAGCCGTTCGGTCCGGAGCAAGCTTGGGACCCGAGCTTACCTGTCTAAAGTCTGGCTTTCAATTCAGGGCAGTCCTCCGCCATAAGATAAACCTGCTGCAGCCTGATCTTAATTTTGAGGCTTTATCTGGGAAGCTGGCTCAGACCAGACCAAGAACCGGCTACTAGGGTAGGGTTAGCCTTAATCCCAGTCTGTATTCCAAGAAGAGCTTCACTCTCAACCTCTGGCCAAGAGTTTTAGGGTGGACAAGGAAGTCAAAGTCAAAAGCTGTTGGGAATGAGGAAATTGTGTTTATAATCCCAACACCGGAGAGGCTAAGACTGGACAATCGTGAGTTCCAGACTAGCCTGAGCTACAGTCAGATTCTGTTTCCGAAATGAAAAAGAAAGTAAACAGAGAGAGCATAGCCCGTGAGAGTGGGGACACGGTTGTTTCCTTTGACCCAGACCACCGGGGTTCTCTGTAACTAGCGAAGGTTGCCTCCTGCTGATTGTAAGGACCTGGCTGATAGTCACACCCTGGGGGCTCAGGGAGAGGAAGGCAGCTCTGAGGCATGCTTCCTTCCAACAAAAGCTGTACCAAAGGAAGTGATTTGTTCAACAAATATCAGCAGAGGCCTGCTATGCACCAGGACTTGGGGTCAGGGTAGCACCCCCCATAAGCCAGCTCATGGTAATGCTGATTGGGGGTAGAACAGCACATATCTTAGTGGCACCAAACTGCCCAGCATGCCTTGTGCCAAAGCCTGTGTTTCTCATCATTACCTCATTGCACCGTGACAGCACCAGCAGGTACACGCTGTTACTGTTTCCATTCTGCTTATTAAATAGCATTTTATTATAGAAGCAATGCATGCACATTCTGGAAATGGGATGAATACAGACAGCAAAAATACAAAAATTAAAAACTGGCCCTATTCCTATTAACCATTAACACCACCTTCCCACTACCGCTCTCTTTTGCTTTTGAAATAAGGTTTTACCATGTAGCGGTGGCTAGTCTGGCACCCACTCTGTAGACCAGGCTGGCCTCAGACTTGTGACAATCCTCCTGCCTCTGCCTTCAAAGTGCTGGGGTTGCAGATGTGCATCACCATGCCCAGCTGTCCTTGATTTTTTTTTTTAACTTAGAAGTCTTTTTTGTTTGTTAGTTTGTTTATTTAACCAAAATGTCATCAAGGGGCTGGAGAGATGACTTAACGGTTAAGACCACCTGCTGCTCTTCCAGAGGTTCCTGGTTCAATTCCCAGCCCTCACATCGAAGCTCATAACTGACTCTAACTCCAGTTCCAGGGGATTTTGCGCCCTCTTCTGGTCTCCACTGGCACTGCATACATGTAGTGCATAGATAGATACACAGGCAGGCAAAACACCCATACACATAAAATGAGGGGGGAAAGGTGATCAAGGGGTGTGTGTTCAGCAGTCTCCACCTTTTCATTTCAGTAAATGTCTTCTCTTCTAGTACATAGCCCATATACCAATTTCTCCAACTGACCACCCTCCCAGTCTTTTCTAGTTGGTTTGCCAGAGTCCAGTGGGAGGACAGTACCTGATCATCCTGGGCAGAGCATTGCTTAGCGTGATGCAGTCCATTTTTCTGGGCTATTTATCCATTAGAGCATCCAGATCGGCCCTCCTCTACACATCCCCTCTCCCAGCTATATAGTTATTTCCTTGTACTGTTGTTTGGCTCGTGACACTCTCCTAGCGTTTCCTGGAAACTAGAAAATTGATCTGAAGGCTGAAGCAGTTCAGAGCAAACCTTTGGAACACGTGTGAGGCAATGCTGATCCATCCTGTTGTACTGCAGCAGGAGGCAGGCACCTCACTCTCTCACCATTAGAAACGCTTAGGCAGACAGCGTGGTGGCTATAATTTCATCCTCACCCCCTAGGAAATAATGTTGGTGTGTTACTTTGGCACCAAACACACTTGTTTGCTTGACCAGAAATTCACTTAATGGCTATTAACACCAATCCATAATCCTTGACTGGTTACTCTCATATTTATTTAAGACTCTTTTTTTTTTTTTTTTTTTTTTTCTGAGACAGGGTTTCTCTGTGTAGCTTTGCGCCTTTCCTGGAACTCACTCTGTAGCCCAGGCTGGCCTCGAACTCACAAAGATCTGCCTGCCTCTTCCTCCCGTGTGCTGGGATTAAAGGCGTGCGCCACCACTGCCCGGCAAGACTCATTGTTTTTTATATGTGTGTCTGCCTATGTGTGTGTGTGTACATGTGTGGGCAGGTGACTGCAGAAGCCAAAAGAGGGCATCAAATCCCCTGGAGCTGGAGTTATAGGCAGTTGTGAGTCACCTGACATGGATGCTGGGAACCAAATTTGGGTCCTCTGAAAGAGAAGCAAGCACTCTTAACCTCCAAACCCTAACCCCAGCCCCCCTGCTCTGCATATTTAAAGAGGCAAAAACTGAGACTCAGGTGGGAAATCTATCTCACATAATCAGCACATTTGGAATCTGAGTAGAAATCTGGTACTTGGCACATATTCAAATGCACAAGCACCTGCTGGGGAGATGGTCTTCTCTCTTTACGGATGAAGCCCATCTGAGGTGAGACAGGTTTTCGGTGAGGTCCAACCTGCTTCCTGATTGACAGCGGATGCCACTAACATTAGAGGCTGGCAAAGCAGCTCAGTGTGTGTTCTATGGCAGTCCATGCTAAGAAATTTGAAGCATCATCCTCTCCAATTCTCCTCACAAGCCTGCAAGGTACGCCACATCACTACCTTTCTTCAGAACTGAGAAAGACAGTGTTCTGAAAGGTGAAGTACTTGCCTAAAGCCACACAGCTAGCGAGCAGTAGAGCCAGGATTAGCTCTGCTGACTCTGAAATCTAGACACTTTGTCATCGCTCTGACCCGACCTTTCAAATCGGCTTCCTAACCAGCCTGAGATGAAGGAGGGAAACTGGTGAGCTTGGCTCTCCCTCCTGATACAGGCTGCTTTCCCTAGCCAGGGACTAACTAGACCCAACCTTCCTTAGTTCCCAAGATCAGGCATGTTCAGGGTGGTCTGGCCTTAGACTGGGCTGGTTCTGACATGGTCCACAGCTCTGTTGCTCTCTGTTAGCTTCAACAAGAGCATCCAAGAACCCCCTTGGTTCCCTGTGCTGACCTCTACCCACTAAGTGACCCTCTCCAATGTATGAAATGGGCAGAGTCTGCCTTGGTTCCTGCAGCCTCTGCACCTGCTGATCCTCCACACTGTACCCTACCCCGGCCCTAGTACCTCCATCTGAACTTCACACTTGGACAACAGTACGCAGCAGACGTAACACTTCCCTTTTCTCACCATTATGCGCTTACAACTCTGTTCTGAGGGAAGCAAGGACCGCGACTTCCATCCCACAGAGGCAGATGTTGAAGCTTGGTGAGGAAAGGACTGAGCCCACACCTGCTCTAGTCTTGCCTCGTCAGCATTTTCAAGTTGGCACCAGAGCCCACCCTGGGTAGTTTCAGCACTGGTCGGAGGTGCTGGAGGAAAGGCAGGGTTTGTTCCAATGGGTCTGGGTCTGGAGCAAAGGCTTCAGGGTCAGGCTCACATCCTCCAGCCCTGTCAGAGAGCAGGTCTCTGAAATGTCACCAGCACTGAGGGTGTCTCGAGAAATGTCAACAAATGCTGATTTGAGTCCCTTGGCAGAGGGTGGAGCCAGCGTGTCTCTGTAGCTTCTCTGTATGTCACCCGGGTCCAAATGCAGAAGAAAGAAACCAAGGAGCCCTGGGGATTTCCCCAGAAACGTCCAACATTTAGCAGATTTTATACCTAGGGGAACTGAGACCCAAAACCTACAGAGCAAGGTTGCCATTCAACCCAGAAGCGTCAAGGACCCCCACCATCTAAGTCTCATTCTCTGCTCCCTAGCATCTCTGGTCTCCCCCAAACCCTAGTCCCTAGGCTGACTTATCTTCCCCCAAGCCCTAGCCTTCTGGGGTCACGGGAGCAACAGGATTTGAGAACATCGTTCAGGCTACGGGCCCAGCTTGTAGAAGGGGCAGTAAGAGAAGAAACTGAGCCAGCTACTGCACCAGCTCCTGCTCTCCTCAACCCCTTACAGGACTCATCCCTGCACTGCAGAGGTGACATCACAGCCTCCAAGAGCTCTGGGAACGCCCACTTCCGGCAGGCTGTGAAGCTGAAACCCTCCCTTCGCCCAGTAGGGACACCTTAATTCATTATCCCCCACCCTTAACCAGGGAAGGCTGTTTCTGGCTCAGTCTAAGTCAGTCTTGCCAAAGCTCCACCCATCCACAGTCTCTCCTACAGGGTGAAAAGGACCAGTCTCCCTGTCTTAGAGCACCTTCCCCAAGGTCCCAGAGAGCCTGGGTCCCTGCTGCAGCAGTTCACAACCCCTCTCTTCTGGCCCTGTCACCGATGTAGAACCTAACACGGGGGGGGGGGGGGGAAGCTCTCTCCACTTTGTCTGGAAGGGAAACACCTGAATCATTCCTACCTTCCTCTCCCACACCTGCCATACCACAGGTGCAATGAGAAAAAAAAAAATCATTGACATCTCAAATCAGGCCAGTCACTGCAGGTAACAGGCTATACTTCCTCCTCAGAGCGCTTGAAGGTAAGTAAGCCTCAGACTGAAAGCCTCCTGAGAGTAGAGACCATGTTTCTGAATCACTTCTCCGTGATTAATGCGGCTCCCACACAAGAAGGCACCTAATGAATCTTTTTTTTTTTTTTTAAAGAGAATATATCAATAAACAAGTGAATTCATATGTAAATGAATGAATGAATGACCTAGACAACTAAGGACTTAAAAACAAACAAACCAACCCCTCTTGTTATAATGAGGAAATAAGGTTCAGGAAGGACGGCAACCTAGAAAGGGCCTCCCAGATGTTACATGGTAGAATTAGAGTCCTTCTCGAGATGGTTCCTTCCTGGCCCTGGAAGCTTAGAGCAACTAAGCCCAGAGCAGGCCATAGGGGCAGCATAGAAGGCTGGATGGGCAAGATGCAGGCTGAGGCCCAGGCAGATGGAGCCTCTGCCCAGAAGGAAGGACTTTCCTGGAATTATTCTGCCTCCAGGTGGAGAAATACAGAAGCCTAATTGGCTTTCTCGGATCCTGGAGCTGGGTTCATAAATCACGGCTCCATTGAAGATACAGGCGCCTTGTCTCTGGAGACCTGGGTGTGACTCGGTGCAAACTCCTAGTGACATGAAGAGGCTTACAGCCTCCATGTGTAGGTGCCTAAGTCACCCCTGCCCAGAATAGAACACGCCACTCTCTCGACAAGGTCCACTTGTCAGCTGTGGTGCACTGCTCAGCACTCCATGCTCAACTACTCAGGCACCCAAGGGAGAAGCTGGTAGGGGAGAGGTCCAGGAATGCAGAGTGGGAGTGTGGCGAAGGCCCAAAAAGCTTTCCTTTTCTAAATTCAATCCTATTCACCATTTATTGAGGGCCTACCCTGTGCCAGATACTGCGCTGGGCTCTGGGGACCCTGGGATGGCTCCGAACCAGAGTGGAGAGGGGGAAGAGGTAGCTACAGAGACAATCCTCACAACATGGGTGATCAGTGCTTTAGAGCGAGTACAAAGTGCTCTGGGAGCTCAGAGCAGCGGGCCATTCATTCTTCCGCTGCTGGAGGAGTTCGGGGAAACTGCCCAGGGAGGGGCTGTTTTGGCTAGGTTTGGTGGGCTCTGAGGTAGGAGGCGGAGGGAAGGACACATCATGCAGTGAGGACCATGTGCAGAGACAGGGGTGAAGGAGAAAACCTTGATATGGTGTAGCAGATGGGGAGGCAGGAGGATCGCTGGACAGCAAGCTGCAGGCCAGAATCCGAAAGGCCATGAATGATCGTACTAGAGTGCCTGGACCTAGTCCAGCCGTGGGCAAAAGGGGAGCCATTGAAGAATTTTAAGCAGGGGTGTGTGTGGGGGGGGGAGGGGTGGCAGGGCCAGATTTGTGTTTTAGAAAGCCTTCTCCGGGGAGAGAGAATGAACTAGAACCGTGGCCAACAGGCCGAGAGAAGGGAATGTGTCCTAGGGACACTTTGGAGAAAAGAGGGGCAGGGCTTTTCCTTCCTAAGTAATGCTTTTGCACTCTCTTGCCTTTCCCCTCAGGCCGTGTTCCCCTGGGGAGGAGGGCTGCTTCCTCCATTCTCTGGTGGGCTAAGGGCTTCTGCATTCACAAAGCTGAACCTACAGGGTCTGACTGACGCGAACAGCTCCAACAGTCCTGACTCCTTCTGTGAGCCTGTCCTAGCGACTTCTCGCTACTCAATCCACAAGCCCCATGGAGTGGTAAGCTTAGCCTAGGCCTCTGGGGAAGGCCCGAAAGATTCTCCTCCCTCCCTCTTCTTCCTTCCCTCTCCCTTCTTCTTCTCTCTCTTCCCTCCCTCCTCCCTGGAGCCCAAGCTTTCTTGCTGGGAGCTCTCAGAACCAGCAGAGCTGTGGATGAAATGGTTCGGTGGCTCCAGCCCAGCTGCTGCCATGGCAACCAGGCTGCCTGCCAGACCCACAGCCGGGAGCGGGCCCAGTTTCCTGCTCCAGAACTACATTTCCCAGCATGCAAAGCACCTGCAGGGATGAAAGAAATCCACCCCCTGCCTGGGTTCAGCCTAAAAGGTGCATGAAAGAACATAGTGTAGGGAACCCCCAGCCCCTCCTTCCCCCCACCCCACCCCCACCTCCCGTGAAAGCAAGGAGTACATCTGTGTCTGGAGGAGGCCTGGAAGCCCTTTCTCCTTGGTGATCTGCCTGCTTGACAAGGAAGTCAATGACTATAAGAAAGGGCAAAGGTTAAGGATAGATGCTTGTCCTGGTTTTGTCCTCGATCCATCCATGGTGTCAATTGAAAACATTCTATCACACAGTGTTCACTACTCTCCATCTCTGCCTTCACCTTGAGGGACCAAGTCTGAATGGCTACAACGCACAGCCGACTGGCCTGTTTGTCTCTCGTCAAGTCCCTTCCTCCTTCTTCCACAGAAGCCATAATGACCTTTTCAAAACGCAATTCTATCTTATCACTGCTGCTGATGCCCACGCCCTGGGCTGTTTAAACTCTTCAGTGTTTAAATCTGTGGCTTGCTGATGTGGAAACAAATTGCTCAGGTTCAGTTGACAAGGCCCTACGTGGTGGTCTGGCCTCTGTCTGCTTCCAGGGACCCTCAAAGACCCCACCCACGTCAGCCATATTGAACTTTTATTTTCCTTCTAGAGGCCATGTCCTGTCCTGATGCAGAGGGCCTTTGCACATGGTGTTACCTCTCTCCAGAACTCTTTTTCTTCTGCCTTGGCTCCATATAGACTTTCCGACCTCAGAGTAATATCATCCTTAAGGCTATTCTCTTCTAAGGAAGCTCTGATGCCGCAGCTTGCTTGCCCCATCCTCTTGCGTATTCTTGGCCCCACCAGCCCCTTCCTTACAGCACTTGACACATTTGCGCCTGTACATGACTCTATACAACCACTTGACACCCATGCATGTCACCCTAAGTTTATAGCCTCTCTGAGGGAAGAGAGATGACCTTTCAGCCTTCCAACGCATCCTCGGGGCCTTGAGAAGGGATGTTCAGGAACCACTCCTCAAAACAAATGGACTTGCCTAAGCCTTAGTCTTCCCATCTCAAAGCCTGCAATATGCCCTGCCCTGTGGGTAGTAGTACCAGAGACCCCCTCAATGGGCAAGACTCAGATGCTCCTATCGTGAGGCTCTCAGTCCAGAGAAGACGACAGATACCAGATATCTCTTTGGTAAGTGAGGGCTCAGCATGCCAACAGCACAGAGCCAGAGATGTAGAAAGGTCCATGAAGA
Organism: Peromyscus attwateri; assembly: GCA_902168425.1. Taxonomy (NCBI): domain Eukaryota; kingdom Metazoa; phylum Chordata; class Mammalia; order Rodentia; family Cricetidae; genus Peromyscus; species Peromyscus attwateri. The sequence continues at coordinate 8,512 of CABHPP010129110.1, read as the reverse complement.
CTGAAGGGTAGGAGTGACTTAAGATGCAAAGGAGTATCGTGTACAGAGCAATGGATGCTTCTAAGGCACCCAGAGCATGCATTATTTGAGGTATTATGTAAGGCAGGGCTGCTGGAGTGTAGGTTGGGTGGGAGGTGGTGGTAGCTCTGTCATGTCTTGGTTTTCTTGGGCAGTAATGGGATGGGTGAGCTATTTTTTTCAATCTACTGGACCTTGGCTTCCATATCACCCCCACAAATTCCAACATTTCTCAGTCTAGGCTGAAACATAGAATGGATATATTCAGGCTGCACCATGACTCAGGCAAACTGCTCTTCATTCTTGAGCACCTACTACTATATGCCGAGTGTCTAATGAGGACCCTGACCATGTCTGATATTATGATGGGGTTGTGTTGTAATGTGTGTGTGTGTGTGTGTGTGTGTGTGTGTGTGTGTAGGCTGATATGCTGGCATAGTATCCAATCAGTAATGGAACACAGATTGCTGACAATTGGGGGGAGGCCCCTGAAAAAGCAGGGAACCTAGCCTGGGGTATGGGGTGGGTGCACAGCTTGCCGGGGAAATGAGGCATGGCTGACCAGCTGCAGAGCCTCAGTTGGCCTGGAGCAGGAAGGGATCCTTCTCATTCTCACATCTGTTGCTGTCCTCCTCTTCCTCAGAAGTCTTGGGGAGGTAGAAGGACTGCCCGGTATGGCTAGCTTTATCTCTGAATGCTTACCTGTAAGCTGCTCCAAGTTTGTAAAATGAGCTGGAGTAGACATAATTTGTAGCTAGAGTTTTCCTGCCTGGCCCACGGTCAGGATAAATCTCTTTCACCTGCCAGTCCCACAGCCACTCAGACCCAACCAAGTAAACACAGAGACTTGTATTGCTTACAAACTGTATGGCCGTGGCAGGCTTCTTGCTAACTGTTCTTATATCTTAAATTAATCCATTTCTATAAATCTATACCTTGCCACATGGCTCGTGGCTTACCGGCATCTTTACATGCTGCTTGTCCTGGTGGCGGCTGGCAGCGTCTCCCTCCGCCTTCCTGTTCTTTTAATTCTCTCTGTTAGTCCCGCCTATACTTCCTGCCTAGCCACTGGCCAATCAGTGTTTTATTAACAACACATTTGCCATACAGAACATCCCACAGCAATAATTGGCATTAGCCTCCCCATTCCATTGCGAGGATTATAACCACTACCCTCCAACACACACAGACACACACAGACACACACACACACACACACACACACACAAGCACGCACGCACTTTACTCCACTTGGGCAGGAGCCAGGAGCCTCCGGCTGACCCGTTTCCCACAAAACCACTTTAGAAGGACGTGGAATGTGTAGAGAAACGCAGATGACAGGTGTTGCATAGGCCATGTCTTGAGAAGCTTTGTTCTGGAGGACGCCTAATTTTCCTAAAGAGTTCCTGAAGCATTCCCTCACTGGAAATTGTCTCTTTAAATCTAGCCAGTGGCGGTGACCTTAAGGACCCAGCCCCAAACCAGGCAGCCTTCCATTTACCTTCAAATTTGTGCCAGGATGCCAAGCCAGCCTTGCCCTGTGGCCACCCCTTTCCAGATCCCCGCCCCACCACACATTCCATAAACACTTACCAAGAGCCTACTGTGTGCTCAAGTTCTGGGAAGAACACGGCAACAATGACCTCCGCTCTCACATGGGTCTTACATACCATAGAGAAGAATAACTAAGCAGGGTAACGGTGGTGTGTGTTGTGAAGACAATAAAGCCATCATCTGGTAGGAAATGCCTAGGGACCTGTTTAACTCAGGCTTCAGGAAAGGAAAGGAGGCTGTCTTGGTACCTGTGGCTCTAGGGAAGGTTCTGGAAATAAAACAGATAAACCATTCCTCTCCTTTGCTACTGTTTTTGTCTACTCTTGTCTCTGGCTCAGCTTGCTTTTCTGTTTCAACACTCTCTTTGTCTCATTTCTGCTCTCCTTTGCTGGTCCCCCCCCCCCATCGCCTGCCTCTCCTCGACTCCCTCCAGAGGAGCTGAAGAAACCAGATCTCTCTTGCTCTTGGGCCAGCCAGCAGTAATTGAGCCGTGGGCTTGCTTAGCAGATGGGCCTGTGAGTAAGGCTAGCAGAGGAGAGCAGGGAGGTCAGGGGGAAGCCTGGGGTACTGGAGAGCTGGAGGGATGAAGTGGGGGAGGGGCCTGGTGAGCTCCAGGGCACTCTGAGGGGCTGGAGGTGGCCACTGAGCCAGGTAATCTAATCAGGGGGTAAGTCATAAAGATCACTCACTCTGTGCCCAGGACCAGCCTAGGAAATCACATTAATTTGAAGAGGGTGTAAAATCCACGGAGAATTCCCCTCTCTCCACCACACACATGAAGATAAACTGTCTTCAGCTTCCAATATGATCTTACAACAGCTTGTCAGTGACAAAACAGCCTCAAATCCTCCCATTTATCAAACGGCCAATCCTGTTAGCAGCTTAAAAGAGACATAATTACCTGCGGCCTTTTGTGTGATGCTTTCAACTAACGCTGCGTCCTTCTTCCTGGCAGCGGTCCAGAACATGAGCTCAGAATTCATCCCCGAGATGAGGAGGTCTTCAGAGATGTTGGAGTTGGTGGTCAGGAGTGCAGGGTTGAGTCAAGGCGTGGGATGAGGGTTTAGCACCATGGACAGAGTCTTGGGTCCTGCCAGTGAAGAGGCACCCAGCTCAAGGCTCAGGAGTCCAGCTGGGGGCCCTGTGGGTATTTGGTGGGCTATGGTTCCAGCTGCTGCTACTACAGAGAAGTTAATAGAGCCCTAGGCCCATGATGCACCAGCACTGGCTGTGGGGACAGACATAAATGGGTCTGTAGATGGAAAATCAGTACAGTTCTTCACCCTCTGGCAGAGCTAGGAGTCCCCACAGCGGCTGACATGCTTGTGTTTCTGTGACTTCAGACTCTGTCTTGCTGCTACACCAGGAAGAACAGCAGGGTTCCCTAGCTAATGTTCACCAATGAGTGCCTGCTCTGGGCCAGGCCCAGGTTTCTACTAATTAAGATAATGTGTCATACTGGATCATGATTCTATTTTCCCAGTTTTTTAGATAAGGAAGTTGAGTGAGCAAAGTGTCCAAGCCAGTGAGGGAGGATTCAAATCGATAATCTATGATCTGAGCCAGCTCCAAGCAGGCTTTGTTATAAAGACAGCTCATTCCTGTGCCTCTGGGATGGTCTCTCACCCGCTCTACACTTTCTTCTGTTTTTCAGGGAGCCCCCCTGAGGCCAATCTCCCCTCCCATTGGAAGGATATGAGAACCACACACATGGCTTTCCCTTTAGAGAGGACATGATTCCTTGGAAGCCTGGTTGTTCCTGGTAAGAGCTGTCCTACAAACTCCTAAGTGCATTCCCACAGCCCCCTCCCTCTCTGCTACTACGGGTCCTTGCTGTAGCTGCACCCTGCACATTGTAGGGGGGGCACCCTGCACACTGGGGGGCACCCTGCACATTGGGGGGCACCCTGCACATTATGGGGGCACCCTGAACATTGGGGGCACCCTGCACATTGGGGGGCACCCTGCACATTATGGGGGGCACCCTGCACATTGGGGGGCACTCTGCACCATCCTGCCCTGCCCTGTCCTGCTCACTTGTCACTGCCAAACCCCTCCTCGCTTCCCACTTCCCTAAGATTTTCTCCATTTTCCAGGAAGCCCAAGCAAATCCTCTCCTGGGAGGAAACCATCAGAGTTCATTTGGAAGCCAGATAAAGAGGCAGACAGTGAGACAGACAGCAAGAGACAGACGAGAGACAGGCAGAAAATGGATTTTGAAGTGCCATTGAGCCAATGATTGTGGTCAAATCCTGTTGAGAGGCAAGGTATCTGTGCATCTTGTAAAGTTATCTAGGGCTAACTTTCCCCAGTTCCCTCTGCCTAACAGCCCTTTTCTCCTTGCCCCTGTCCTTCCCTGAGCTGTCTCCCAGACTAGCATCCTACCCCCATCCCACCCCATCCTGCCTCAGGGCATTCATCACTTGGACTAGTGATTTATCAAAGGCCCTGACAGTCCCTGTTTGGCAAAAATCGATCTGTGAAGAATGGGACCAACCCAAGGCCCCCTCTTCTCCCAAACCCCCACCATCAATCTGCCCCAAAGGAGCTCCTCAGCTCAACATCAGCAGTGCCCCAGGCTGGGGCAGGTCTCTGTATTCTTTGCTGTTCTTAAGAAGGAGAAGGAGGGAGAAAGAGCTAAGAAGAAAGGGAGAGAGAAGGAGGAAGGGAGAGGGAGAGAGAGGAGATTAGTGCCTTCTCCCAGATGTTTATTTTGTTGTTTTTAAGTGAGAAAGTCCCAGCTCTATTAAATGCAATCAATACTTGGCCCAAGAGAAGCTTCCCTTCTCTAAGACATTTGAAATCTGGTCAAATCATTTTGCCCTGATACAAAGTAATTTATCAATTTCAAAACCCTTCTAATCAGTGGAGGCTGTGGAGTCTCCATTCCTGCCTGCCTTCTTCTGCTGTAACACACACACACACACACACACACACACACACACACACACACACACACA
>CABHPP010129109.1:8225-18887 GCA_902168425.1 Peromyscus attwateri | reverse complement strand
AACAGAAGTTTCTGCAAAGGGACGTTTGCTTACTTAAAGCACTCTTCAAACACAAGAAAGGGGCGGGGCGGGGGGGGTGCAGTTTGAGGAGTTTGGAGCACAACTGAGCCCACTTTGACCTCAGCACCCGTATTCCAAGGTGTTAATTTATGTATCGATGTTAGCGATTAGAAAGCCAGAAGACGTTCTTCTCTTACAAGAACTCAGCGCCTGGCAGTTCTTCCATCCTGCGTTACATTTTAAGATGGATCCCACGAGAGCGCAGCTCAGAGGCCCCCTTTTTTTTCCCCTCCAAAGTTAAAGACACTTACTGAGCCGCTATCTTGATAAACTTTTTCAAAAGCTGAACCCGCTTGCTGAGCTGGGAACAAAGGCAGATCTCGGTAACAACCCAAAACTGAATTTCATTAAATCTCCTCAGGAACAAATCCAAGTTTGCTGTGGTCTTTTTAAAATTATGCCTTCCAAATGTGTGGTAGATTAGCTCCAGCTAGAACAGAAAGGAAAACAATTTCACTTATTTGTTGGCTTTTAAATCAAAACGCCAGCCTGGCTCCTCTATTCGTCAAGAAAGCGTTCAATCGAGCAGCAGATGTGAATTCAATCACTAACCCGGATGTGACTTGTCATATAGATTTGAAGGGCCTTCGTGAGGCGTGTGGAATATATAAATATAAACTAGGTGTTATTGGCTTAATAGACTCTGGAAGACATAGCATAGCATCACAGAGATTTTTTTCTTTAATATTTGAGGATTTTATAAGCTCAGCATGCACAAACCCATCATGTGGCTTCCATATGTCAGCACCCAGAAGTGCCAGTGGAGTGAAGTAAACAGGCCCCATCCAGAACCTTACAGAGCCAACCCATGGACGCTCCTGGCTGCCCACCTTACCTCATGCACGCAGTTGAAGAGTTCCCAGTCATACGTTGTCATCTGGTACGCCAAGTCTTTCGAGCTCATCAGCTCAAAAGTTCCCACTGTCCCAGTGGTTGGGCCTTCTTGTTCTGGCAAGGGAGTCTGGGAATAATTGTGGAAAACTAGATCAGAACCACAAAAGGAATAAGTGCTGAGCGTCAAATGCTTTGGGGAGTTTTTGATGGGAAAGGGTTTGGGGAACACTTTGAGGCATATTTTGAAGTGTTGTTTTTGAGGTTAAAAATGCCTTTGCTGTTTGCTGTACTTGCTTCAAGGCCATCTTTGCCATCACCATCAATCATCACACCACCACCACCACCACCACCACCACCACCACCACCACCACCATCATCATCATCATCACCATCATCACACCACCACCACCACCACCACCACCACCACCACCATCATCATTATTACCACCACCGTCATAATCAACTACAAGCCATGGCAAGTAAGATTTGGCAAAGGATGACCTGGGAAGGGTCTCCGTTGTGTGATACTTTGATCTCATTCTGACAATAAAGTTTGCTTTGAATCAGAGGGTGGAGCTAGCTACTAGCTGACCAAAATTAGCCATAGAGGTTTCGGAGGACTGAGGACAGATAGAGAGACAGAAAGGAGTAGGGTGGGGCTTAGAGAGGTCCCATCTTTTGGATGGAGGAACAAAAGAGATAAGAGGTTACTGGTTGCTTCTCTACCACTTCTCTGATCATTCAGATTCTCACCCCGATATCTGACTCCTGATTTTTTATTGATAAAGAATAATTAGATAAACACCTCAGTCCTCCTATGCTTGGGGCTTGGAGGTACCTGGAACCTCTTCCTTTTCCATGGTAAAGATGGAGGATGCTCTTGAAGACATTCCCCTCATGTTCCCATGGAAACTGTTCTAAAGCCAAGTACTAGCATGGGAGTTTGAATTTCCGCCCACAGTAAGTACCACTTAACTGCTGGTAGTGATTGAGGTCAAGCTGCCACAGCCATGTCTTCACACACCACCTTAAAATGGTGAGGTGGTGGAGAGTGCTGTGAACTGAGTCCACACAGGATTTCCAAGTCCTTAGCCCCTGAGAGCTATTAGACTGAGAAGGTTATTTCCATGTTTGGGGCAAGCCCAAACTCTGCTACTATGGCCAAGACTCTTGGTCAAAAGTTTTCATTTGGTTCACTTATCTTTTGTATTTGGAGAAATGCTCTATAAAGTGTTTTTACTTTGTAAGGTGAGTGACGAGGGAGTGTATAATACCTTAATACTTATCTGTAAAGACTGAGAACATATAGTGAGGAAAAGACTATTTGCCAATATGATGCTAACTATTCAGATATTCAATATTCATGTCACAGGGCTAGGGATATAACTCTGGTTGAGCACTTTCTTTGCATGTTCAAGGCTGTGGGCTCCAGCCCCAGCATTAATAAGGAAAAAGGCTCATGTTAGAAACCAAGATTATACAGGCTTCATCAGTATCAACACTACCACTGTATTCAATAAATGCCCCCTGTGTTCTAGACACCAAAGAAATGACATGTTCAGGGTGTGGGCGGTTCCCGAATTGGAAAGTTCAGTCTACGAGATGAGCAGTCAAGTTTACAGTATAATAGAGTCCCCCTCCACTAACAGGTGCTGTGCTTCTTGTGGATGCAGTCACTAGCTGGACTTCATTTGAACATCTGGAGACAGAGCATCAACAGACTAGACTACTGGGTACATAGACAGGCAGGTGGAAGCACCTGAATGGACCTTTTGAAAGATGCTGCAGCCTTGGAATCAGTGTGTGATGGAGGATTAAAAGAGCCAGTGAGCAGGTGAGTGAGAAAAGCTTTGCTCAGGATGGCCCATGCCAGGCTGATGGCAAGGGTGGCTTGGAAGTGGGGAAGCTGCCAGGAGACCTGATTTGCAGGAACAGATTGCACAGAGGCACCAAATAACAGCTTTGAAAGAGTCTCTGAGACTCTTTAGGAGACGAGGTTTAGTCACAGGCAAGATAATAGACCGCGTTAGCGCCGGCCTTGGAAAACAGCAGAAAACATAAACCCCACTATAGCAACACATGCTTGACATGATCCCTTAATCTTTTACTGTCTGTCTCCAGCTCCAGGAAGTCAGGGTTATACTATCTAAGTTGGCAACTTAGGGTATTAATACCAAGGTTTGTTAAGAGGATTAAATGGGAGCATTTAAGTGCAGCATGTAAACCCAGTCCTTGGCCCAGGGAGGTCCCCTCTCTCAAATTAGGTCACTTTCTGGAGGGGTTACAGTGCTCCAAACGCACAGGAAAGTGTGGCTAGTGCAACCGTCAGGCTCAGAGCTGGATATGAACACACTCTGCAGAGCGGAGAAAACAGGCAGACAGCAATGACTCCAAACAGACCTGCCACAGATGGGAGAGCAGCTTAGGGAACCAGGTGAGAATGGTTTCAGCCCAGGGCAGGTCTTTGGTGGAACAGGGGATGTAGCTTTTAAATTCCAGGTCTTAGGACCATGGTTCAGGTCAGGCTGGCTCTCTGTGGTCTCCCTCCTCTCCCAGAGCTGCCGCTGTGAGCACAGCCCCTCTGCTCCACTCCACAGCTGCTCTCGGCTCCATCCACTGAGTCGGCTCCTTCCTTGAGGCTGGAGTGACTCCATCTACCTGCATCTCTAGCACTCTCCTTCAGGTTTTATGGTGTCTGAGAGATAGGACTAATTAACCCGACAAGTCCTGTGGAGTTTTCAACACTAAGAAAGATGGGAAGCCCTTTTGGTAATGGATGTTGGGCTGTCATCCCTATATCACTCCAGGATGTAAAAGAAAGTCCTGTAGAGTCTCCATCTTCCTTGGGTGGGAATACCAGGCCTGCCTCATGTTTCTTCCATGAGCAGCAAGAGTGCCTCTCTCTGACGGGGAGGATTTACACGCTGAGCCTGGACCCCACAGGAAACACTTCCTTGTGCCATTTTCCTGTGGAAATGTCCTGCTGGTGAGCACTGGTAAGCACTGCAGAGCTTACGTAGGATCTGCCCAGCACAAGTGTCCGAGAACTGACAAGCCCCCATCCCTGGACCCCTAGAGTCCCCTCCCCTTAACCTCATTGAGAGATGACATTTTTACTAATGCTGGGGGAAGGTGATGGGAAGAATAGCATCACCATGGTCCTATGTCCAGAGAGTTAACACAAAAAAGGGGGTGCTAATTGTCAGTGACAAGCTGATGGCTAAGCAACCTACACCCAGCATCCCTCTCTGCTTGCGCTACACTCCCCCCGCCCCATAGTGGAACTTGTCATAGTGGGTTCTCTCTGATGACACACTGGTCATCCCAAGCTCCTTGAGGAACATGGACTATGAAGGGTTTGTCTCTGAGACTATCCCACAGCCAGAAACAGCCACAGAACGTGGAATGAAGTGGCAGATACATAATAAAAGTCTGAGGAACCAGTGAGTGACTCCAGCTGCAGTGTGCTGGAATTTGGCTCTAACTGGCTTTGTACTAACATTTTTACTCAAACACAATTTCAAGAGAGTAACGCTCCCGAATCCAAGCCCTTACCCAGTGGGATCAACGCTGGCACTCTGCTAGTTGCAGACAGCACGATTTTAATACTAAACTTCATTTTCTTCTGGACCACTTGGGTTACTCTCACCCTAATTCGACTGTCATTGTCCTAAGGACAGATGCGCCAGGGCACTTGTCATATTGGCCACAGGAGCTAGCACAGCACTGAGCGCTTAACAGACACTTGGTAAGTGTGTGCTGATAGACGTGATGGATCCGTCGACATTCTGCCCCGCAGTCATCCTCTGGATGACTCTAGAAGGATGGTCCTCACAGCAACACTTTAGCAAGTCTGAAAAGGGGCTTCTTCAGGTAAGGCCCAACCTCTGTGAGCACAGAGAGACATGGCACCCCCAGCTGAGAGGTTCATGTCCAGGGTCCTTGTTGCCAAGCAAATTCCTTCCAACCACTCAGGCCTTCAAACAGAAGATAAGCAAGAGCCCAGCACTTGGAAGGCCGAAGGACTGTGTGCAATAAACAGAAGCTTAAAAAGTTAGTGTCTGCCCCCAGGGAGCTGGAGGCAGTCCACATGCCTACGTATCCGCCCCCTGGCTCAACACAGCGGCCAAGAAACAGCGGGCGAGAGAGGCCCCAGCATGCTGTGTGGCAAACACATCACCCAGCACCTTCCATGGAACATCAGCAACACTGGCTGCTTAAGGTGTTAGTTTCCAGGAGAGGGTAGCTGGACACACAGCAATTTTTCAAATTTTCTATGTGCATGCCTGATGTGTGGGGGAAGAGGAAGGGCAAATGTTTCAGGGCACCCAGGGAGGTCAGAGGACAACTTTGTGGACTCAACTTTTCTACTGTCTTTATGTTTCCTGGTTATTCATTTATTTATTTCTTAATTGCTCAATGTGGAGAGATGTTTATCCAGAGAGGAATGAAGGCAGGTGATTAAAGAGCCAAAGAATACACAGAAAGGACGGTGACTCCGTGCTGCTCTCCCTGTGCTGGTTGCTAGGATGAGGGCCTGAGTAGGGAGTCAAAGGCACCATGTAACATCCGTTCTTCCTTAAGTGAAACGAGATGGTGTCCAGTGAGCTGTCCCTCTGCCTCTGGTGGCACACACCTATAATCCCAGAACTTGGGAGACTAAGGAATGAGGATTAAAACCTAGACGTGGCGCACACCTTTAATCCCAGCACTTGCGAGGCAGAGGCAGGTGGATCTCTGAGTTTGGGACCAGCCTGGTCTATAGAGTGAGTTTCAGGACAACCAGGGCTACACAGAGAAACCCTGTCTCGGAAAAAAAACCAAACAACCCTCAAAAACAAAAACAAACAAACAAACAAACAAAATCCTTAGGGGTCAGCATGTGCTACATAGTAAGATCATATCTGAAAAAAATGAATGAACAAAACCCCACGGCTTTCCCTGAAGCAGAAACCAGGGTCCTGATCAGGGAAAATGAGCTCTGTCAAGCTCTGGAAGTTCATCTTGCACAGTGCTGGGAGGAAACCCAGGGCCTCACATTCTACCGAGGACTCGACTACACGCTCTAACCTGACTCCCGTCTGAAGTTCTAGCAAGATCCGTCTACTGTGGAAATGGAACGCTCTCCAAATTTTGAGTTTACCTCTCACCCACATACTGTCTTTTTTTTTTTCTTTTTTAACAAGGGAAGCCCATGGGTGCAGACACAGAGGAAACCAGCTTTGTGAAACTGAACCTAGTCCTGTGGCTTCTAAGATCTCTTAATAGCTAGTCAATTCCACACTTAATTTTTATAGGATAAACAGAACTGAATGTGTCTTTTCTTCGCAGGAGTTCTGGGTGGCTGGGGACAAGTGTTCTGACCTCTGGTATCCCTCTGAGGGTCCTGAGAGTATGTTGAGGGAGGAGCCCTTCTAGACATGATGGCGGCCCTGCCACCTGTCTGCCCCCAGGAGTCTCCTCATTGCTCTCCTGATCTGAGCATTCCAATTTCGAACATTAATACTGAACTTAAAGACATTTCAATAAAATGAATCACAACCAAGGTTCTGAACACTAAACCATGTCCCCACGGCGGTGTGGCTCGGCTAATTTCCACAGAAGAGCATCTGAAGCTTGGAGCATCTCCAGTGAGTACCTGAGGCTTTCCCGACAGACCACAGTGTTGAACAAGACACACGGCAGTCGAGAATGTTCAGTCACCAGCCTCTGTGTGGCTGTGAAATTAAGCTGCAGACAAGGTTTTCTGATTGCACACACTGTTCCGAGGAGGCCATTCACACCTACCAGTGAGTCGAATTGCTCTCGCGGGCAGGCAAACAGGCGTCCATTAATGGTGAGCGTCGTAAATACTGAAACATCATTAGGTTTGAGCACCACCTTTTCTGTGAACATAAAAAGCGTGAGATTGCCTATTAAATCCATCTGAGATCTGCTGCGCTGCCCTAATCACGCCAACAAATTGCCAGCTTGGTGAATTACCGGGACACGAAATGCGCCTGCATAAAACGCAGGGGTGAAGGGATCCACTGAATAAAAAAGACAGGGCTTTCATATGGCTGCACGGTGCCTGGGATGCCATCAGAAATGACCACACAACAGGAGCAGAAACACCCAGATCTACTCTGCAACCGTAATTATTTATAAAAGCCACACAGCCATTTGTATAGCAAGTTAGGTTTCTTGATAGTAACAAAGCCTGGTCCTTCGGAGGTAGAAAGATCACTGTTAGAAACCTTGGGGGATGCTTCAGAGATCTCACATGATTTTAGTTGCCAAACTATATCTTTGTGTTTTCACTTGCTCCCAATTTGGAAGGTCATAGCATTAACAACTTTAAGCCCTTGTCTATATTTTACGAATTAGTTTATTGGATATATATTTAGTACTTACTACATTCCAGACACTAGGGACACATAAAGAAACGATAGAGATAAAATATAGAGAGAAATAAAACATAAAAATCCCAGTCAACACAGAGGGATAATGAACGAGAGTGTGTGTGTGTGTGTGTGTGTGTGTGTGTGTGTGTGTGTGTGTTAGTGAGATGGGTTGAGGGCCACAAAGTGGAGCAGGGAAGGGGTTTAGAAAGTATGTGTCAGGGGGCAGTTAAGATTTTAGATGGGACGTCAAGGGGCAGGCTTCAACAGCACACTATCATTTAAGTGAATCCCCAGTATACTGGGGCACCTACGGGAAAAATGTAGTAAATGAACCATAGCGGTCATCCTGGGTCCAGACCCACTGGGACAAAAACAGAAGGAGAGGACTTACTTGAGAATCCATCATCCACTTTAAAATCCTGCATCATTGCAATCATCTACCTTCACACGAGCCAGAAATGCTTCCCTCCATTCCTAAAGGACCTTTCAAATGGCTGTGAAGCCTTCACTGGGGACTTGATCTCCTGGCTCCTTCCTACACCGTCCCATTGCATTGTGGGTGACCACTTCCCAACCCTGCCAGCATGGGGTGCTGATGTTCATTTTCTTCCTAACCCCTCCCGGCCTGGGAGTGACTCACGGACACAGAGGGTGTCTAATTCATCTCTGTCATTGCAATGTGAAAGTGGTCAGGACACACAAGATGACACAGAATGACATTTCAGGTATGATATAATCAGGGACAAGGAAAGGAGTTTTAGTCCCGGGTTGGGGAGTGGAGTGCTCATGTTATTAGCCCAGCTGGGCTCCATGGCTCTACTGGGTAAGGAGGAAATTGTCATCAAGGGAAAAGAATGAGTCCTACACTGCCCCAACTTCAGTTCTGCGGACACCTGGAGCCTTAGCTCGTCAAACTCCATGCACCTTTCTCGGGGTTCGTAGGCCCAGAGAGTTTTTTATGGTTTCTACGGAAAGAGCCCCAGGCTGACAGATGCCTGAGATAACAGATACAGCTGCCTCCCATAAATCACTTCTCCTCTTCTTTCTGTGGGAACCTGAGATAGGGGATGTTAGACATCGGAGAAGCCCACCTCTTCTCACGATATTTCTGTTATTCCTGGGAGCTCACACAATCACACAATGCCATCCTTCTGGATCAGCCACAAACGGCCTCGCCAGCTCCTTGCATGGTTTTTATTGGACAGGATGGCTTATTTCACAAAAGCCCCAAATACTAATCCAGGCTGTTACCTCCTCCAGAATTCATCTTGACTATGAGCAGGCCTTCCCCAGAGCCGAGTTTGTCAGCCACCGCACTGATGACCTCCTTCACTGAGGCAGCCACAGGCACCCGAATGGTGGTATAGGTATGGTCCACGCAGTAGACCTTAAACAAAACTTCAGAGACAGTTGGCAAGGTGAGAAAATGGTCTTGGGCATTCAGAGAAAAACATAAGCTCTGTACAGTAGTTAGATATCTGTGGTCAGGGCCTGAGCACACTCCCTGCTCAGAAGCCCAGCTCTGAGGCAGGCAGGGGAAGGAGCGCTGCACCTTGCTCTGGGAATCCATAAGGTTCCCAGGGGAAGGAGCGCTGCACCTTGCTCTGGGAATCCATAAGGTTCCCACAGCCTTCCCAGCGGTTCTTCACAGAAGTGATAATCTTGACAACCAAGCCCCGAGAGAACACACATTCTTCTAAGAGATAGGGACGATTGAGGAAGTGTCAGTGAGGTGTGGGCAAGCATCTCAGCTCTGTCTGGGTACCAGACTCCAAGAACCTGACTTATCAGGGGTCCAAGGGCCACACCCAAGAGCAGGTTTTTTTTTTTGGGGGGGGGGTTGTGGTTTCAAGGTGATGATTTCCAGGGGCAGATTTTAGTCTGACTATAAATACTTCACATGAGAGATTACTCACCCTCGTCAGAACCACGAATAGGCTGGCGCTTCTGGGCCCTCTCGTCCCCTGTGTTGAACTGCTGCAGAAGCACCTTGTGCTGGAAAAGTAATAACCACAGTGACGTAAGAGAGAGCAAGTGACTAATGCACCCTAACAACTCAGAGAAGAGAAGATGCATCTAGAAGCAATTAGAGCTCAGGAATGAAGCGAATAGATTTTTGTGTATACAAAGGAGACATCACACCAATATACTGTAATCCAGGGTTTCCGAATAATCATAATGCTAGAGGGTACAGGCAGACAGTGTTGGGCTCTGAAGACCCCTTACCTTCTTCTGTGGGGCTTTCGCATCTTCTGAGCTACAAGAAGTAGAGAAAGCACACCGTTGAATACCACCGTTGAATACCGTCGCTACCGTTCTTTCAGGCTGCTTTATTTGTACATTACTTCAATCTTGTGTTAGGCAGTGGGAGACCCCCCCATCCTAACAGTCAGAGGTCAAAGTGCAGCGAGGCAGCAAAGCCACTAGTGCTTGTCACAGGCAGATGCTGAGCAGACCTGAGGTTAAATGCCCTGGCTCCTGGCTTTCAAAGTCAATCTCATCACTTACTCACTCTCCAGTACTTAATCTATCAGTTCATTAATAGCATGGAAAGCCCCCAAATTCACCACTACAAGGACAGGTATATTTTCAATTAACAGCTTTAGCAGCAGAGAGTAGATTTCCCATATGGGTAACTGTCTTCAAATGTCCCCAAATGCCCACGGACTATTTTATTGCTGGGTGGTGTAAGGACCCATGTGTCTAGAACTGGACTTGTCAAAGGACAGGTTCCCTCTCCATAGCCTGCTAGCAAAGAGGGCATCCAGGCTTCTGCTCGTCCAGCCTCACTGCCACCTGTGCCTGGGGCCTGTGACACAAATCAGAACATGTTGTGACTAATGACAGACCAGTACTAGCCATTTTTGCAGGCAAAGACTTTTTTTTGGAGGATGTTCTAATCATGAGGCAGGCACTCAGTTGGTGAAAGCACACCCCAGAGCAAAGCCCCTCCTTACATTTGTTTGACAATCTTCTCCAGCTCTGGCAGCTGCTCCTTGAAGGCAGCCATCATCCGGGCGTCATCTGATACAGACACATAGAATTCCTGTAATCGGTAAAGGTGACAGGCTCTTAACGAGGGCTGAACGGAGCATGGTTCTCTAGAGGGCAGAAGAGCCTCGCTCCTAGACCATGCATGTTGCCGGCACCCCCAGACTATAGTCTCATGGAGAGGAGAGGGGTGGGAGGGGAGGAGGAAGGGAGAGAAGGAGGGGGAAGTAAACATTTACATTGAAAATTGCTAATGAGAAAAGGTCCCGGAAATAGATGATGGTGATGAAATGCCCATCAGTGAACTGTATATTTTAAAATCGCTAAAATAATGTTAGGTTGTTTACATTTTACCACAACAAAAATTAAAACAATAAACTGCAAGTGAATTTAT
>CABHPP010129108.1:27728-45565 GCA_902168425.1 Peromyscus attwateri | reverse complement strand
GTACCCATGCCCATGGACCTGGAGACCTGAACTCGGTCCTTATTCCTCAACAGTGAGTACTCATGCCCATGGAGCCATCTCCAGCCCTGACAGCTTTCTTTTATAACTTTTAACACTGGATACTTAAATAACAAAAAGTAGAAAATGACTATTCATAAAAGTAAGTGTTCTACCTGATAATGAGAGATATAATAGAATCAGAATGCCACTATTTTGTACCTCTTAAGAAACTAACAGACTATAGTCAATTGCCCATGGTGTAGGGGGGATGATGGAAGAGAAACCTATAGACTTTAAATCCTTTAAACACACCAACAGGTTGAGATTGCAATGGACAGTATTTATTTGAACACTGATTTTAAAATGTAGCTGCTAAAGTTTTTGTTTGTTTGTTTTGTTTGCCAGGCACGGTGGTGCACACCTTTAATCCCAGCACTTTGGAGGCAGAGGATGGTAAATCTCTGTGAGTTCAAGGCCAACCTGGTCTATATAGTGAATTCCAGTACAGCCAGGGCAACTCAGGGAGACCTTGTCAAAAAACCAAAACAACCAACCAAACAAACAAACAGAAGAAACCTAAGCCAGGAAAAGCAGCTGCTAGTTTAAACAACTACAACTTTTTATATAAATGTAACTATTTGAAGAGATTAAGGAAATATAGTTGAGATTTTTTTAAGTGTAATGATTCTCTGGTTATAAAAAATCTCATAGTTAAAACATAAATGCTGAAATACTTTTAGGCAGTAAAGGACATTATTAAGAAAGGAGAAGTCATAAAATATAGAAAAGTATTTTACATTTCATTTTATTATTTTGTGTATATGGGTGTTCTGCCAGCAAATATATCTGTGCACCACATGTGTGCAGTGTCCAGGGGGACCAGATGAGGGCAGTTGATCCCCTGGAAGTGGAGTTACAGACAGTTGTGAGGCTCCATGTGGGTACTGGGAATCGAACCTGGACCCTCTGGAAGAGCAGCCAGTGCTCTTAACTTCTGAGCCACCACTCCAGCCTCATACTGAAACTATTTATAACTTATATCTGATAAGGATCTAGTATCCAGAATTTATCAAGAACTCGTATAAGCCAATAAGAAGATCCAGCTTAAACATGAGCATGAGAGTTGGGTGTGGTGATGCCACCTGATAGGTGGAGGCAGGAGGATTGGAGTGATCTCCAGGCCAGCCTGTGAACACCTGTCTCAAAGGCAGAAATAACAATTCAAAAATAAGTAAATGAATCGATAAAATGAAGTAAGGATGAGCAAAGAACTTGGATGGACATTTTTCTAAACTTTAGAGTCTAAAGAATATATGAAAAGTAAAAAATCAGGCATTCATAGGTGTGTGGATTGATGGCAGGGTCTGCGATTCCATTCCATTGGTCTACATGTCTGTTTCTATGACAACACCATGCTGTATTGCTATAGCTCCACAGTACAGCTTGAAGTCAGGGATCGTGATGCCTCCAGAGGTTGCTTTATTGTACAGGATTGTTTTGGCTATCCTGAGTTTTTTGTTTTTCCATATGAAGTTGAATATTTTTCTTTCAATGTCTGTAAAGAATTGTGTTGGGATTTTGATGGGGATTGCACTGAATCTGTAGATTGGTTTTGGTACCATTGCCATTTTTACTGTGTTGATTCTACCTATCCATGAGCATGGGAGATCTTTCCATTTTCTGATATCTTCTTCAATTTCTTTCTTCAAAGACTTAAAGTTCTTGTCATACAGGTCTTTTGCTTGTTTGGTTAGAGTTATGGAAAAAGGAAGCATCTTCAACAAATGGTGCTGGCATAACTGGATGTCAACATGCAGAAGACTGCAAATGGATCCATATCTGTCACCCTGCACAAAACTCAAGTCCAAGTGGATCAAAGACCTCAACATAAATCCAGTTACACTGAACCTGATAGAAGAGAAAGTAGGAAGTACTCTTGAATGCATCGGCGCAGGAGACCACTTCCTAAATATAACACCAGTAGTAGCACAGACACTGAGAGTGACAATTAATAAATGGGACCTCCTGAAACCTCCTGAAGCTTCTATAAGGCAAAGGCCACAGTAAATAAGACAAAATGGCAGCCTACAAAATGGGAAAATATCTTCACCAACCCCATATCTGACAGAGGGCTAATCTCCAAAATATATAAAGAACTCAAGAAACTAGACATCAAAATACCAAATAATCCAATTAAAAATGGGCTATAGAGCTAAACAGAGAATTCTCAACAGAAGAATCTCAGATGGCTGAAAGACATTTAAGGAATTGCTCAACATCCTTAGTCATCAGGGAAATGCAAATCAAAATGACTCTGAGATACCATCTTACACCTGTCAAAATGACTAAGATCAAAAACATTGAGGACAGCTTATGTTGGAGAGAATGTGGAGAAAGTGGAACACTCCTCCACTGCTGGTGGGAAAGAAAACTTGTACAGCCACTCTGGAAATTATCAGAAAACTGGTAATCAACCTACCTCAAGACCTAGCAATACCACTCTTGGGCATATACTCAAAAGATGCTCAATCATACCACAAGGACATTTGCTCAACTATATTCATAGCAGCATTATTCATAATAGCCAGAACCTGGAAACAACCTAGATGCTCCTCAACCAAAGTATGGATAAAGAAAATGTGGTACATATACACAATGGAGTATTATGTAGTAGTAAAAAAACAATGTCATCATGAAATTTATAGGCAAATGGATGGAACTAGAAAAAAATCATCCTGAGTGAGGTAACCCAGACCCAGAAAGACAAACACGGCATGTACTCACTCATAAGTGAATATTAGACACAAAGCAAAGAATACCCAGTCTACAACCCACAATCCCAGAAAAGCTAGGTAAAGAGGAGGACCATAAAAGGGACACGCATGGATCACCCCAGGAAGGGGAAAGGGTTAAGATCTCTTGGGTAAACTAGAAGAGGGAGTAGAGGGGAGGAGATGGGGGGTAAGAACATGAGGGTTTGAGACGGCCGAGTTCAGGGAGGGACAGAGAAGCAGAACAATGAAAGAGCTATCTTGACAGAGTGAGCCATTATGGGGTTAGGGAGAAATCTGGTGCTAAGGAAATCCCCAGGAACCCACAAGGATGACCATAGTTACGACTCCTGGCAATGGTGGAGAGGGTGCTTGAACTAGCCTTCCCCTGTACTCAGAACGGTGACTACCCTAATTGTCATAATAGAACTTACATCCAGTGACTGATGGAAGCAGATGCAGAGACCCAAGGCCAAGCATTTGGCCAGGCTCCTGGAGTTCAATTGAAGAGAAGGAGGAGGGGTTATAGGAGCAAGGGGAGTCAAGATCATGACGGGGGGAAAAAAAACACAGAGACAGCTGACCCAAGCTAGTGGGAGCCCACGGACTCTGGACTGACAGCTGGGGAGCCTGCATGGGACTGCACTAAGCCTTTTGAATGAGAGTGACAGTTGTATGGCTTGATGTGTTTGTGGGTTCCCTTATCCCGGCAATGGGACCAGGACTTATCCTGGGTACATGAACTGGCTTTTAAGAGCTCATTCCCTAAGGTGCTATGTCTTACTCAGCCTTGATGCAGAGGGGAGGGGCTTGGGCCTGCCTCAGCTTGGTATGCCAGCCTGTGTTGAATACCCAAGGGAGGCCTTACCCACTATGAGGAGTGGGTGGGGGTGGGATGGGGAGAGGTGGGCAGGAGCGGGTGAAGGGGAGGGAGGGGGAACAGTGGGCGGTGTGTAAAATGAAAAAACAACTTTAAATAAATAAGTAAACCTTAAAAAAAGAATATATGAAATGACCAGCAATAGCATGAAAAGACACCAATAAAAACATTATATATAAAATGCCCAGTAATGGCATGAAAAGATTCTGATAACAGCATTGTATATAAAATGTTTAGTAATGGCATGAAAAGATGCTGATAACAGCATTAGTCATGAGAAAAACATAAATCAAAGCCACAATGAGGTGACATAACACCCATAAGGATGAGTATAATTTTTAAAAATGTAGATCAACTGGAACCATCACACATTGCTAATGACTAAATACATGGTGCAGTAACTCTGGAAAATAGTTTGTGAATTTCTCAGCAAATTAAAAGTAAAATCAACATAAAACTCAGTTGTTTCACTTGCAGATTTATACACAGAGAATTGAAAATTGATGTTCAGCAAAAAAAAAACCCCACAAAAACCTGCATAAGAATATTTATGGCAGTGCTACTTACAGAAGACAGAAGCTGGAAACAAAATCTCATCAACAGGTGAGCGGATAGATGAAACAAACTGTGGTACGCCCATTCAACAGACCGTTAGTCAGCCGTGGGAATGACTGACTCAGCACAGGTGGACTGGGAAGACATTATGGGAATGAAAGAAGAGACAAAGGCGGCCCTGGAATAGATTCCATTTCTACGACACAGACACACCAGGGACTCTGCAGCAATGGGAAGCAGATCCAGAGGTTTCCTGGGAATGTGCATGTGGAGCAGAGTGACTACCTAACGGATATAGTTTTGGGGGGGGGGGGGGGCGTGAATAATTCTGGCACTAGGGAGTGGGGGTGCTTTGTACAACACAATGAATATACTGAATGCCTCTGGGTTACTAATTTAGAAGTAGCTAAAATTGAAGTAATCTAATACTATATATATTTTGCCAGAATTAAATGTATTTGATTTGTTTTAAGGCCTGAGTGGGGGAAACAAAGGATCTTGTGGGAGGCTGGGGATTAGACAGTGGTGGCAGGCTGCCCAGGGTAGTTGGAGTGCACGGGTGCTTCTTACAGTACAGTTCCGTCTACTTCCGTGATTTGGAGGCATTTTCTATTTTAAAGAAAGTGCCCTTCTGTAGAAAATCATGCTTCAGTGCCAGCAGGATGGATCAAAAACACTTACTGAGACAGATGATACGAGTGTCTTCCCATGTGAGCCAAACATGTCTTCACCCTTTCTCCAAATCACACAGTGCAAGACCTCCCAGGGATGCACCAGCAGAGGCCATGTTGCTGGGAGAAAATGTCCTACTATTAGGCCACATAATTGCAGTTCCCAAGAAGAGCAGTGGAAACCCAGAATTCCAGCCTTTCAAAATTAGATTGGACAAAATACTTTCAAATATTCAGTGGGAAACAATCCGGCTCTAGCCAGGCACCAATGATGTCTATAATCTGCTTCTCCATTCAGCTCCAGCTGAAGGCCTGCTCCATTCTTTTCATCTCACTAAGGAACAAAATGATTGTTAAATTATGTAATAGGACTAGAAAAAAAAAGAAAGAAAGAAGTGGAAAGAAATCAGAACTTGCTAGCAATGGGTCCCTGCAGCCGCACAGCAACACTGATAATTACTGCCACCAGGCAGCAGGGACCTGCCCTAGCCTCTTACTAAATAGCCTCAGAGCTCACCATGGCGAGCCCAGCTGAGTGCGGTAAGTCAATCACTTCACATCTCACAAGGAAGACGCAATGGATCATTAATATCGCCCTTGAAAGATAATTTTCTAAGAGTTTATGCTGGGCAGTGAGACACACAACACTCATTGAGAACTTAACGTGCTGGGTTCTTACAATCTGGTGATTTGCAAACAAACAATAACAAAAAATAAACAAAGAAATCTTTTCCATGACCCTCCTTCTCTCAGTTATCAGTTCAGTTATTAATTTGGAAATGGTCTTTGGCCTTACCCATAGTGACACACATTAAGGATTCAGAGCAGGTTAAAAACATTCTCTATCATGCAGCTTTGTGACCTTAGACATTGCATTAGTTACTTGTCCTGGTGCTGGGATAAAATGACCTCACAAAAAAGAAGATAAAATGATAAAATGACCTCACAAAAAAGTTTATTTTGGCTTACAGTAAATAAGGCACAGCCCACCATGGTGAGAAAGTGTTGGAACATTGAAGCAGCTGCTTACATTGGTCCATGGTCAGGAAGCAGAGCAAGAATATGCTCATGTTCGGCTGGATTTCTGCTTTTGGTTATCTTTGGGACTCCAGCAGTGCATGGAGTGGTGTCACCCATAATGAGCAAGTCTTCCTATATCAATGAACTTAAGATACTTCTTCACAAACATGGCTAGAGGCTAACCTAGTCTAGATAATCCCTCACAGACTTGGCCAGAGGCTAACCTAGTCTAGATAACCCCTCACAAACACGGCCAGGGGTTAATTTAGTCTAGATAATCCTTCACAGATTTGGCCAGAGACTAGCCAAGTCTATATAATCCCTCACAAATATGGCCAGAGGCTAACCTAGTCTAGATAATCCCTCACAAACATGGCCAGGGGCTAACCTAGTCTAGATACTCCCTCACAAATATGGCCAGAGACTAACCTAGTCTAGATACTCCCTCACAGACTTGGCCAGAGCATTTTCTTTTGGGTGATTCTAGATTCTGTCAAGTAACAATAAATGGTAGCCACCATAGACCCACTCCCTAGCCACCAGAGACTCAGCGCTGTCCCCTCTCCACTGTGACAAAATTTAATGAACAAGCATTGTCAAATAGGAAGATGGGTCAGTTTTTGACATGTTTGTCAAGTAAGCATGAGAACCTGAGTTCCACACTCAGCACCCAGGTAAAGCTGGGTGTGGTAAATCCACTTGTAATAGCAGTGCTAGGCAGCAAGAGCTCTAGAACTTGCTGGCCAGGCATTCTAACTTAATTGGTGACCTAATTAGGTAGAATAAGAGACCCCCCCACACAACTTGTTCTTATATATACACAAACACACACACACACACACACACATACACACACACACTATGGACAGCTCCTGAGGAAAATATCAGAGGGCAACTCCCAGTCTCTACATGCTAACATACACATGTGCAGGTACATTACACATAAATTAACATGCATACACACAAATGTAGTGGGTAGCTGTTCCAGCTTTGACCTGGAAGTACTACCCCCATTGAGGCTTTCAATAACTGTCACGCCTACGAGGTGGGGCTGAGACAGGAGCCCTTAAGACCCGAGATCCAGATGTGCTGGCTCTCTTGGTTCCTGGATCCTGAATGCTGGATGTAGACTGAGCAGAGTTCTCCAGAGAACACCGCTGGACTGCACTTCACCTCTCCCGGATCCTGTAACCTATCCCTCTACTTGTAAGTTACCCCACAAAATAAACCTCCCTTTTAACTACGTGGAGTTGACTTAATACTTCCACCAATACACAAAGCATCGACTTACAGATCTGATGTGAACATCAGTTTCACTAATAAATGAAAAGCTGACAGTAACTCAAATCCTCAAACATACAAGTTCCTTTCTGCCTTGCAGGGTGGTATCACTCTGCTCTGGATGTCCACTTTCCTTGCATGGCGATGACACACGGTGGAAGATGTTAGAAAGGTACTGAGCATAGGTGCTTTTAGAGTGTCTAGCGAAAGGTGCCGAGCCATTTTGCTTTGTACTACAAAGCAAGGAGACGGTCTACCCCCCAGACAATGGCTCATTCTGTCTGGAAGATGGCAGGGATGGGAGTATCGGAAGAGGATGCAGAAAACAATCTGAGACTTAAAACTCATCAACATCATCTGAACAACTGGGTCGGAAACTAAAAGAATATTCACACCACTTGGGAAGAAGGAAAGGAGGCGAAATTGAACATAGGGAGAGAAATAAATGTGCCTAGACAGATGGGGACTGGCTTGGGGCCTGGAGGACATATTCTAAAAAGAGCATGGTATAATGTGAACAGATTATAAAAAAAAATGCTTGGATTACTTAGATAATTATGTCTAAGTAAAAAAAGTTGTTTTCTAAGAACTGAGTCCTGACATATTTCACAGTTTGCATGGTGGATGGCTGTAGATATTTTTTAGTTGTTTCATCTTACTAAGAAACATAATATTGTCCGTTGGCGGTATTGGGGTGAGGGTATTACTTAGTGGTAGAGAGTGCGGGAAGCTCTGGTTCTAACATCTCTCTCTCTAATGTACACACACAGAATACACACAGCTCTCCCTCTCTCTCTCTCTCTCTCTCTCTCTCTCTC
Organism: Peromyscus attwateri; assembly: GCA_902168425.1. Classification (NCBI taxonomy): domain Eukaryota; kingdom Metazoa; phylum Chordata; class Mammalia; order Rodentia; family Cricetidae; genus Peromyscus; species Peromyscus attwateri. Next base: position 37,569 of record CABHPP010129108.1, on the reverse strand, counting down.
TCTCTCTCTCTCTCTCACACACACACACACACACACACACACACACACACACACACACACACGCACACACGTATGTGTGTACTAATCGTCCATGTATGCCCCCATCCACCCCCACACACAATGGCTAAGGATTGTGTTCCAGTCTCTGTCTCCCAGGAGTGACGGTAGCTTGGAGTCAGCCCTGACTTCAGTCTTCACAAGGCACAGAGCACAGGTCTTGGAAGAGAATCACAAAACACAGGCACCTTCTCCTTACAACCCCAGTGACTTCTGAGGGAATTTAAGGTTAATTCTGAGGTGGTTCCCTTGTCCCTAAGGGACACTCACTTGCTAGTTAATTGGCTTTAAGTTCTCGTAACAAGGAAGAAGGTCTTAAGATGGCATTTGAATACTGTAGGCGCTAACCCAGAACACCTGGACAAACCCGTTCCTCTCACATGTCACTGGTCAGTCCCCACAGGAATAAACAACAGTAAACAAACAGATCCGTTCTCTTTAATGGTAAAGGGGGGAGTTGGAAGGAAGGGGTTCGAATAGGGTCAGGCAGACGGAGTTCTCCTGAAGATAAACCAGGCAGCTGAAGCCACTAAGAAAAGGTGTAGAAGCAACTTCCAAGAACTCCCAGCCCCACAAAGAATCAGCCTAGTGACCTTGAAGGTTTAGAAACCTCAGTGCGGCACAAGGTATTTTTATCTTGCATGGTTGGGAATAGCCACAGATCCCGTCTGCATGATTTATGATGGCGTGAACCAAACTCAAATTCAGCAGCTTCTTAAGAACTAGCTGCTTCATTTACCATGGGAAGTTTAACTGCACACTAAGAAATGCCTTCGTGAAGAAATACAAAATCAACCTTAACCACCTTGTGTATTCACCTCTAAATGAGCATGAATTGAGGAATAGACAACTTCGATTTTAGTTTTAGACTTGTGACTTCTCAAATGAAGTATAAGTTATGAAAAGGTGAAAGAATGCCAAGTGACCCAAACTTTGTCCCTAAGGGTTATGGACAACCTTTTACTTGGTGAATAACAAGGGCATTTTGAATAATTTGAGCCAACTTCGTATTTTTAGCAACCAAAGCCTGCCTACAGGCCAAGACCATGGGCCATCAGTCACCCATGTCCAAGCAGACGGGAATCTCAGAGCTAGGGTGACAGCATTCCATTTCACAAGCAAGAGCTCCTGCTCAGTTTTTCTTAGTACGAGTGAATCATCACAGATATATGAGCTCCACAAATCCAAACAAAGGAATTAACCTCAAAGATAGACGAAATGTAGCCTGAGGCAACAGCTCAGTCAGTAAAGTGCTTGCCCCACAAGCACGGGGAACGGAGTTCGATCCCTGGAACTCACATAAAAATATAGGCAGAGGGTGCTGGGCAAGTGGAGACAGGCAGATCCCTGGGACTTGCTGGAGAGCGAGCCTAATCAGCAAGCTCTAGGCCAATGAGAGACCTTGTCTCCAAAAGTAAGGTGACAGCTCTTGTGGAATAATATTTGAAATTGTCTTCTGGTCTCTACATGCATTCCCCCCCCCACCCTGCCCGCCAACACATACACACATAGGTACTTTACATGCACAAACACATACCTGCATATACATATACACATGCCCATACAAATGATAATGACGTATAATTCTACATCTCAAAATGTGAAACTCAGACAGAAAAATGAGGAATGAGAGGAATAAGATTTTAGACAGGTTAAAAATAGGGAAAGTCGGGCTGGGGATATGTTTCAGTGTGCAAGAATAGCACTTGCTAGGCAAGCAAGAAGACCTGAGTTCTAATACCTAACACCCCTGTAAACCCCAGGCTGCACGTGGCTGTAACTGGGGCACAGTCATGTAGGGAGTCATGGGAGACCACAAGGCAGCCTAGCCTACACCATGAGCACTGGGGTTAGAGACTTCATCCTGAAAATAATAATGTGGAAACAGATTGAGGCAGTCACCTGCTGTCCTCTGGCGTCTACGTAGATGGGTGCGTGTGGATGGACACAGAATATGCCCACTCAGTGCTCCCCACCCCAAAATAGGAGAGAAAAACAACCCTGGACTTCCAGTATTCAGGATGGAATACTGAGGCTGTTGAAGGCCCTTGGTGTGAATAGAAGCATTAGGTCAAAGCTCATATAAAAATGGAACCAGAAGTTTCACAATTCAGCTTTGGGCATACACAAAGTCATTCTTTTGTTAAGGTGAAAAGCACTTCAAATGATTTCAATGAAATTCCTTGGGATAACAAAACGAACCGGGTTTCCATCTTGTCAGTGACTCCCTCGGTCTGCAGACTCGGTGCTCAGGGTTTGGTGCTGTTGTGTTTACACCTGAGTCCCTTGGTGACATTCTACCTCCACAGGGACAGGAGGCAGCAGCAGCTGCTTCCTCACAGCTAGTCCTCTGACCATTTTAGATTCCGTATTTACAAAGCGCCCGCCACCTTGGAGATTTCTGCTCCCAGGTAATGAGATTCAGTTGCTTCCCCAGACCAATGACTGCTCTGTCTGCAAAGGAAGCTCTCTCCTCACAGAAGCAATAGCCAGCGATTAAAACACATTCCTGTTAAAAGGGAAAGCCTCACTTTTGATACTTGGAACTAAGAAAAATTTTAATGACCCATTGCAAAGGCTTAGCTCCAGGTGGCTGAACATTTGGGAACATAATCCTCACAATGAAATCTGATTTTTCATTCATTCTTTAAAAATTCTATACATGTCTAAAATGTATTGTGAACAGACCCACCCTCAATCCCCCCCCCCCAGCTTGACTCCCCTCCTTTCAATGTTCCCTTCCCAACGGTACGCTCTTTTATCATAGCCCACTGAGTCTATCACTGTTGTCTACAGGCACATGAGTTTAGGACCACGCCCTGGAGCACAGGTAACCTACCTTGGGGCCATTTTCCTGAAGGAAACTGCCTCATTCTACTGGGAGATCTTCAACTACCAAGCTCCTGAGTTAGGACTGGGGCTTTGTGAGCCTCTGTCCCATCCACAATGGGATTTTGGCTGACTTTGCCTTGTGCAGGTAACCACAGTTTTTGTGAGCGCATGAGTGCAGCAGCCTTGCAGCGTCCAGAACACTGTTTCAAAGCTCCCCAACCTTCCCACGCCCTCTTCTACGATGTTCCCTGAGCTCTGTGGGGATGAGGCTGGGATACAGATGTCCTATTGCAGGACTTACATTAAAAGATTGAAACAACCCAAGTAGTTGGTTTCTGCTACAATGCAGTAGCAATATACATTGAAAATATAGCACATTTAGGTTTAGGTATGTGGCCAACCTGAGTAGGGGTAATTAAATGACATCATGCATTCAGTAATTACAACATCTTATTCTGTGATGATCTCACATGGGGGTGGGTAATGAATGCAAGGCAGAGAGTTGAATGTATACCATGGAAACAGGAGCTAGGCCCATGGCACAGGCCGCAGCAACACCTATGAATTCTGGGCAGCTGGCACACTGCTTCTACATATTGCCGCTATTTGGGATTTCAAGCCCAATATTTCTAGATCATTTGATTATTTTCAAAACTCTTCAAAGAATCCAGACTTCCATATGAATCTGTTCAATTTTTCTAATATTGACTTAATTAAAACATCACTACCTTATGGGGACCAAACTAAATATGTTTAGCCTCCAGTCTGTCAGTTTGCAAACACACAGACCTGGTCCAACTCACATTTTACAAAATAGAAACTACATGTTAGAGACCTGGCCTCTCCTGAGGCTAGAATCCAGATCCATGGATAATCAGACCAGGTTGCATCCAACCATTAGAAAGATCCTCAAATATATACAACATAACTTGTGTGCATTTGCTATGTATACACAATGTGCAAGAGAGCATGCTCCTGTGTGCGGGTAAATGTGTTCTGCTTGGTCATTGTCCACTGTCTTGTTCCCTGATGAAGGGTCTCTCACTGAACACGATCTAGCCTGGCAAGCAGCAAGCCTCAGTGGTCCTCCCGTCTCCACCTCCTGCATCCCTGGGGTTATAGGCAAGCACTCAGGCATGCCTGGCTTTTTGTTTTAGTACTATGATCCAAACTCAGGTCCTCACGCTTGTACAGAAAGCACTCTTAGCCACTGAGCCATCTCCTCAGCTCCACAACATAACATCTTAACTTTCTGCTCTAGAAATCCACATCACTGCAATCTAGGGAGAGGCTACTTTTGCTGTTTCAGTCCAATCATCTGCCATCACACTAGACCACTCTACATTTCAGAAGTTAATTAGAAACTTATTTCCTTTCATGAAATATCTAGATCTGTGAATGTTGTGATAGTATCGAAAGGATGGCAAAATATGTGTGATTTCATGCTGTTCTTGTTGAGAAATTCGTCCATTTCATAGACAGCACCTTTCCCTCCCTCAGTATCTGAATGGTTTACAGCAAACCCGGAGAGCCTGGCAGGCCTGGCATGTGGGAGAGAGAGAGAGATGAGATGGTGACGCTGTGTGTCAGAGCATCACTGTTTCTCAGAGATGAGAATCTTTATTGAAAGAGCTCCCTTTTTTGATTTCCGGATCAGGCCCGGGCAGTTGATAAAGGAGAATTACTTGGCCATTATCAGAAGTGGTTGTGTTTCTGTGGAGCTGATACCAAACAAGAGTTTATCTTTACAACAGGCCCTGATAGAATTCTCACAGATTACAATTCAATCAGAAGCCTGCAACAACACATGTCGCCTGGTGAAACATATATTTCAGACCTCTGAACTCCAGCCATGGCCAAAGGATTATTTGAGGAATATTTCATGCAATCAGGCCGACCTCAGGCAACACATATTAGAAAGTGCTGCTCTTGGCTGTGTAGTCTATGTCTCTATAAAACACGTTTTTATACGACCGTGATCCTTGCAAAATGTCAATAGTCTGAAGAATCAACTATCTTTGACCTTTGCAATTATTTGATAAATCATTCCCAAAAGGCTTAGTGTGCTTTCCCACACATGTATTTCTTACGCTTCATAGCAGCCTTTTTAATAGCCCAGAGGTTTTACTATTCTTTTAAATATTGGAGAAACTGAGAAAGAAAGATCAGAGATGAAGTTAAATTTTTATTTATTATTTTGAGACAAGATCTCATTATGTAGCCCTGACTGGTCTGGAATTCACAGAGATCCCTCTGCCTCTGCCTCCCAGTACCACCATGCCTAGATCTCAAAATGAGTTTATTGAAACCTAAAGGTCTAGCCCTACCCAGGACACCAACTTTTGATATCAGAACCATTTTTTCATGACCAAAAAGGGATAAACACTAAGTTTAACGGCTTGATTCTGATATCACATACCCCAGAGTAAGCCAGATATATTATCTTCATTACTGATAAGCTTTGAGACCTTGAACAAATTTCTTAATTTGTACAATAGAGATGATAATCTTTAATTTGTAAATTGGCTACAAATATTTAATTAAATAATATGGCAGTGCTAACATTGTCACAGCATTATAGTATAGGAACAGAACTTGGCATATTGGTGAGCAGGCAGGAAGTGCCGTAAACCATTGTTCTTGTTAATATAGCAAGGCAGAGGCCCTGAAATATGTATGCACTGCTATATTTTGTAACCAGTTTCAATCACTATTATGATCTAATACTAGCTTCCTGTTGTTTCCAGACTGACCCCCAATTACTCAGTTTTTTATCACATAGAAGTACAATTATAAAAATAAAGTATGCTCTTGCCTTAGGACACCTTTCCTGGCCTGATCTCATCCTTAGTGACAGAGATGTTGTCAAAGATTGGTAGTGGGGTGGCCAGAACAATGGAGCTTTCTGACCCAGCAGACATGAGGCCACTCTCCTGGTCACCCTGGGACACCTGCCATTACTTCTCCTTTTACCAAGTTCAAGAAAGGGGTTAGCTTCCTGTGGTGGCTAATCTTGGTTGTCAACCAGGGAAGAGGGAACCTCAGCTGAGGAGAATCCTCCATCAGACTGGCTTGTGGGCGTGTCTGTGATGTGTTTTCTGGATTGCCAAATGACATAGGAGGACCCAGCTGGCCATGAGCAGTGCCACCCCTTAGGCAGATCAACCTGGGCTGATAAGAAAGGGAGCTGAAAGTTTACTTGGAGTAAGTTAGTAACTAGCGTTCCCCCATGACTGGTGCTTCAGTTCCCTCCTTTAGGGCCTGCCTTGAGGTTGTGGCTTGGTTTCCTGGATGGACTGTAACCTGTAAACCAAATAAACCTGTTCTTCCCCCAAGTTGCTTTTAGACTAGTGATTACCACAGCAATGGAAATGTAATCAGAACACTTAAGAAAATGGCCTCCTAACTGGCCTCCTCATGCCTACCTTGACTCCCTCAAGTCTGATCTCAAACTAGCAACCAACAAGACGGTTTCATTTTGCGCATCAGATCCTATTCTTCCCGAGAGCTCTCCAAAAGCTCCCCACCTTCAGGTGAAATAAAAGCCGAGGTCTTGCCAATGGCAAGCAAGACCATGGAGGATCTGGTCTCAGGTCTCTCTCCTGCATCTCTACCTTCTACTCACTTTTCCCCGGTCACAGTGACTCATCATTGTTCCCAAGAAATGGAAGGCCTCCAGTGCCTTTCTTTAAGTCACCCACAGCAGGGCTAACCCGGACAACACCACTCACCACCATGTATTAATTTACACTATCCTAACAAAGCACCACATACCATAGGCTCGATGACTTGCTAAGCAAAAGCACCTCACAATTCCAGAGGCAGCATGGTCAGGCTCTGGTGAGGTTTATCTTCTGGTCACAAACTGCTGACCTCTTTTTTGGTTGCTTAAAAATCTTCCTCTTCTTTTGCTAGGTGTGGAGTCTCTTGTAGTCCAGGCTGGCCTCAAACTTACTATATAGCTAAGGATATCCCTGAACTTCTGATTCTCTTGCCTCCACCTGACATCTCCTGATTTCTACAAAAGAGAGTGGAAAAGCTTACTAGCTCTCTTTTATAAGGCATCAGTACCATCATACAGGCTCTACACTCACGACCTAACCACTCTCCCCCAAACCGTGGCCTCTTATAGGCTGAAGTATGGCTCAGGGACAGAGGGCTTGCCTAGCAAGTTCAAGGCCTCAGGTTTGGTTCCCAGCACAGCAAACAAGCCTTACCTCCTAATATAATGTAATCATGGTACGATTTTAAGATGTAAATTGGGGGGGGGCTTGTAAAAATTCATCCTATGGAATCCTGCAGCTTTGACCTGCACCCCACTAACTTTTCCCTGGTTTATCAGGCACTCATGAGCTCCCAGTATCTTCTGCAATCATCATGCTTATTGTTTGTGATCTGCAGCAAGAATGTAAGCTGCATTGAAGTGTAGCCGTGAAGCCCTTTTATTCACTGATATCACGAGTACTTAGAAATGTACCTCGCTACTGGTAAGTGTGTTGTCTTTGTGTGTATGTATGTACATGTATATGTTGTGTATGGTGTGGGTACATGTTAACTGAAAGAATGATTGAGGAACAAATCAGTGAAAATATATATACATCCAAGCTCTTGGTTCTCAAAAATCACAGCCATCTCCATGGGAAGAGCAACTGGCCAGGAGGAGAACGAGCAAGCAGCAACCCAATTCCAAAGTCTGCTGCAACCTCCAGACAAACCATAAACGTGCCAAGGTTTGCTGCTTTCCTCAAATGCCTACTTAAGATCACCTGAAGATGTTTAGGAAAAACATGGGGACACATACACACACACCACACACACATATAATTATCATAGGAAATATACACATATAATACCTAATATATGCACATACATACACAGATAAATTATTACATATGCATATGCTGCATGGTATAATGTATTATGTATAATACATAGCTATATTAATTAGCATACAAATATTAGGTTTCATTGTGACATTTTCCAACACAATTTGTTTAGTTGCTCTTCTTCCCTCTCCTTTCCCCCATATCCACCCACCCCTCTTTGCCTCCTCTCACCCAGCATAGACTGGTGAGACTCTTTCAGTTTTCACATCAGTCACATGTGTTCTACTACCCTCTCCCCTCCCCACCATACCCTGCTTCCTCAACACCTCTTTTAGCTTCATTGGAGCCCAGCAAGAGAATGACAGTGAAATTTCCTTCCAGCTACAAAAGAAAATTAATATATATAAAAGAATGATAAAGTATGTTTCTAAAATTTTATGTCTATGAATTATATATCAATTTGAAAAAGGATTGCTTCAACAATCAGCCCAATGCCTGGCATGCAATATGTGTTCAATAAATGACAGCTGTTTTTAAAAGATAAAAATAAAGTCTAGGGTTTAGGAAAAGAGTGAAAATGAGTTAAGTCTGTTAGATTACCTCTCTCCTTTCCTAAGTGGACAATCTGTAAAACATTGCCCAAAACCAAGAAAATCAACAGCCTGACCCATTCCCTCACAAAAGGAGCTACATTTTTACGCTTAATTGGCACTATAGCCCTGACCACAGACTGCATAAAATTGCCAGCACTGCTCCTGTATTGTATGTAACACTTTCAGCAAAGAAGCACAGGTGTGCACATGTCTCTTGGACACAATGACGTCATTTCTTGCAGCTACACATAGACCTGAACTGTTGGATGATACCGCCAAAGGCTTTCCACAATGGCTGCACTGACGGCCAGCCCCGCCAGCAGCGTGCAAGCATTCCCCATGCTCCACATCCTCACCAATACTATCAAAGTTTGCCAGTTAGACCTCGGTAGAACTGGCAGAGGGAGTCACAACAGAGTTCTTGCCCATCTTGCACAAGGCAGTGGATTCCCTCACAAGCACAGGGGCTGTGAGAGGATTAGTCATTCATTCTGGGGTAGCAAAGACTTCTAGGGTGCACAGGGGTACTCCCAGAATCTGGCAATGAACTGGGAAAAACAAGTGTCATTCTCTGGGAGTCATCTGTTGTACATATGGGTACAGTACACCATGTAGAACAGAACAAGAAAGTCTAAATATTATGGGATGCAGAAGGACTAAATGCAGGTGAAGGCCAAGAGTTATGAAAGAGGATATAAAGCTAATTGTTTTTCTAGTTCTAACTGTATCATAGACACTTTGATTTGGTGGTGGATATATGCATAAAAATATATTCAACAGAGAAAGTATAAAATCCAATGTGAAGCTCCATAACTCCATCTCCAATGGCTACTCTAATTGTATAGAAGTTCACCAAGTTGTTGAGTTTTGGGGGTCTGGTTAATTTGGGTGTGTACTATTATTTTTAATTTTCTACCTTTTAAATAATGAATCTAAAACGAAAAATAGCTGGACGTGGTAGTTAATGCCTTTAATTCCAGCAATTGGGAGTCAGAGGCAGGTAGATCTCTGTGAGTTCAAGTCCAGCCTGGTCTAAACAGTGAGGCCCAGGGCAGCCAGAGCTATACAGAGAGACTCTGTCTCTAAAAATAAATTTAATAAAATTAAAAATTAAAAGACTGAAATGACCCTCAAAAGTAAATATTTGCCTCATCATTATTGTGTGTTTAGTCCAGAGATTTCAACCTTGTCAACATATGTAAAAACATATAGTTTTTCTTTCTTATAAAAATGAAAAGATAATATATTTAATTATAACATTTAAGAAAGAATTTATAATCTTACCATAATAGTTAATGTCCATCCATTCATAAGAATAAATCTATATTTAGTTTAATTAACTGTATAGTTAAGTAAATTTCTTATTGGCTAATTTATTTATGTAGTTATGTAAATATTTCCTTTTTCCTTTCAATAAATTTCTGCTTAAAGAAATACTGGTTCAAAACAAAAGTATTTTCTTTGGAATATAAATGCATGTGTGTGTATATACAAACATACATATGTTATATATGTATACATGCATTTGTCTTT